>VYXC01001354.1:0-16218 GCA_013397175.1 Platysteira castanea
GGTGGCCTTCCAGTGAGCACAGGCCCCGTTTCCAGCCCCAGGAATTCATTCAGGCACTCTCGGGTGCCCGCAGGCCCCAGCATCGATGGAAACCAGGATCAGTCCCCAGCTCTGGGCCGGCCCCTGAGCCAGCGCGGCCACCACCCAAACCCAAACACGGGACAGGTCCCGGCCAAACGCCCGACACCTGCACTGCCAGGAGAGCCCCAGGCCTCCTGCCAGGCACAGACGGGCCGAGCTGCCACCTGGGCCACCCCAGCCCCTGTCCCCTGTCCCTGTGCGGTGCCAGCCGCGTGCCAGCCGCGTGAGGAGCGCCAGCACCATCCTCCCCCTCCTCCAGCTCCTTCCCTCGGCACCGTGTCAGCCTGTGCTCCACCACCGAGCTCCCCCGTCACAGCCCTGCGCTCACAAACCCAAAAATATCCCTCCCTTCTGCTCCTGCCAGCTTCCAGCCAGGCCGAGTCCTGCCCTGCTCCATTCTCCTGCCACGCTGCCGTGACTTCGTGTGAGTCCATGGGCCCGTCCCACCCAGGCCTGAACTGCATCCCCTGGGCCACAGCTCTCAGGGGTTGCAGGATGGGATTCCTGGTACTGAGCTCCTAAAATGGTGCTTTTCAACCCTTCCCGGGGAGCCTCCAAAGTCCCCGTGTCTGTCCCTGTGTCTGTCCCCATGTCCCGCGCCGGTGGCACTGCCCGGGGTACAGCTCAGCCCTGCTGTGGGGTGTGCACCTCTCCTCGCTGTGTCTGGGAAGCGTGGGCACAGCAGAAGGAGTGGAAATGCCTGGAGGTGTGCTACTTCCCTGATGGGTACTAATTAAAAGTACATTATGAGCCATTCCGTTTATTGGTGCAGAGTTCTTAAAATTCTGCACTGGTAAGGCCAGTTTTAAACATTTATTATGCCTGCCAGCATTAGCTGACAGCGTGGCTGGGATCACTGCAGCTTGTTCAGTTGTTGCTTTTACCAGCTGCATTTAAAAGAAAACCTTAATTTTTCTATGTGTGACCCTCCCCTCCATTTCCCCCTTCTCCCTGCTTTGTTTCCCTTTTTATGTGGTTCCTACATTTATGGTGGTCCTCTCTGGCAAACTGATAATGATCAGGTAAACAATCCCAGGGGACAATTTTTCTACAAATGCCATCCTTCCACACACCAAGGCAAGCCAAGATCAAGAGTGCTCGGACATCCAACCTGTTCCCAGGTGTTTCTGCTTTCCCCCTTCTTGAAGCAGAAATTCTGCATTACTTTCATCCCTGCTATGGGTTTGCTGACATCAGAAGTGACATCAGATGTGATTTTGCCCTGTGCTTTCCCAGGATATCCATAGGGAATATTGTTGTTTGTGCATGCAAAAGCAGGTCACAGACATACTAAACCCAACTGAAACTGAGTCAGGTCTTCAAAACAAACTTCCTCCATACTCAAAGTAAAAACTGTGAATCATTAGACTATTTAATGGCACCCTCTCTTCCAATAAATCCATACTAAGAACTTCGGATGCTTTCCCCCTTTTGTTCCAAGTCAAGGAGTTGTTTGTTGTTTCCAAGGTCATCCCTCAGTACAAGAATGCAGGACAGCAGTCATTTCCCTAGGAAGCTCATAAAAATCCTTCTTCAGTATATTCCAGAAAACCATTCCAAGAAATAAAAAGCAAATTAGAGCCCCCACCTCCCGTATTTCTGGGAGTATTTACATGCATTATGGATCTTGAGATGATTAAATGCCACTGAGCAAGCAAGGAGACTTCTACTGAAGAAAACTCTAAGCTTTCTTTAAAAGAATAAATTCTCTTTCCCCTCAGCATCCAGTTATAAAGTGAGGGTTACCAGAGACACCAGTGTGTCTGTGAAGATGGTGCTCATGAGGTGACAAGGAGCACCCAGGCTATCCAACCCTTCCCTCCCGTGGCACTGACCATCCCAGCCCGTTTTCCCAGGGAATTCCAGCCCTCCAAGCTATCCCAGTGAGCTCCTGGCCCTTTGCCACTCAGCCCGGGATATTCTTGGCAGCAGTGATAAGGGCACTTGTTCCAAAAAAGGAGAAATCTAGAAACTGGTTTGTCTCGGCGCTCTCGGAGCCAAGGAAACCCGCCAGAGCTCACGGGGCCGGACACAGGCGGGGGAAAACACCCACAGAAAACCCAAATGAAGCAAGAGTGAACTTCTGACTGTCTGTCTCGCCAGCACCAGCCAAACCTCATTAAAGAGCCACGATGATGACATACACTGACAGCAAGTGCAACAGACTTGATGAAAGACCTTAAAATGTTTATGCTAATCCAAAGTTTCAGTTCCACGTTCCACACAAGCTTTCCAAACAAGAACAGTGCCAGACAGCACAGAAGAATGATCTCAACTTCTACCTTTCTAAAAAAACCCCAAACAAAATATCAAGCAAAAAACCCAAGCACCAAACCCCCAGGTTTCCATTTTTTCCCTCACCACCTGCATATTTTGCAGGACAGGTGAAAAAAAAAAGGCTTTCCTCATTTTGCTCAGTTTGCCTGTGAGACAAACCTGTGTTGGAGCTGTGAGCTCCTCCAGAGTCTGGAGGAACAACGTGGAGCAGCAGGTGCCTGATTTACACCGTGGAGGAGCTACCCCAGAACCTTCACAGTTACTCCACACCTACCAGGGAGGCAGAGACTGAACAATTCAGCACTTTGAAAACAAAAGAAAACCCCCAAGAAAGCTCCAGTCCCGGTTCTACTCCAAACATCTATTATTTAGTCTGACTGCCCCCGCTCTATTTCCTCCACTTTGATCAACTAATGACCAAGAAAAGCAATTACCAGCATAAGGAAAATATATTCTTGGTATCTTTGAACTGCTGTGGCAAGTGTAAATGCATTCCTTTCGTGAGAACTGAGGAAATATTTCTTCAGTGGCTAAGATGAGAAATGAGGGGGAAACAAGTAGGAGGAGGCAGGGGAGAGACCATTATTTTATTAACTAATTAGATCAGCGTTGAAAGAAAATGAGCCTGCAACTCTCTGCGTTATTGATTGGGAGGAGAAGGCTGCAGTACACAACAGAGATGATGAAACACTGGGATTTGCATTTGGAAATGGCTTGTCCTGCCTGGAGTGTAACAACCTACAAAATAATCGAGTTATTGTCAGGGGAAGGGGGATAAATACATCACTGACAGGTTTGGGAAAACGGTGTGTGCAGGTAACAACTGCTCTTGTCCTCTGTTCTTCAAATCTTCCAGTGACAGCGCGTGAGAGGGAAGAAGAAATCCCTCTGCCACTGCTCTGGTGTTTGTGTATTTCCATGAACATCCCCACTGCCACTGTTCAGTCAGCTACAGCTCCACCAAAGCCACCAGAATGAACCCAAGCAGCTCTGCAGGAACCAGGGGCCCAAAATTGACTGAACCCTGCAGCACCAGCTGTGGTTGGGCTGGACAGCACCACAGCCGTGCCCCCACCCTGCCCCACACCTCTCCCTGGGGTGGGGGTGATGCTGAAGGATATCAGCTGAAAATTCCAATGCCCTCTCAAAAAAGAACATATGGGAGCAAATATTTAACATTAAACTCTACATTTCTACAAAAAACACTCCAAGAAAGAGCAAAACATAATGCCTAATAAAATAAAAACAAAGAGTGGAATTTGGGGAAGTATAAATCACCCTTTATTAGGGATTTCCCAGGGCACTCATTCAACAGCACACTCCGAAGTCCCAAAGGCACCCAGAGCAGCTGCCTTCCAGACCTGCAGTGCTGCAGTTTAAAGCCACGGTGTAGTTTAGAATAATATTATTGCCCAGGGCCTGGCCTGGCAGCTCAGAGGCCCTGCCAGCAGGGCAGGGAGCTCCTCACGCTGGTGCAGCCTCTCAGGCAGCAAGAAAAAAGGGTGGATGCTTCCCTTTCCGACCTGTGCCCTTTTAAAAGGGAGAGAAGTGATGAAACAAAAACCTTCTGGCAGTGAGGTAAAAGCAAGAGAACCCCGGGGAGGCAGCTGCAGAAAGGAGAGGCTGCAAGTGGAATTCTGCAGAGAAGGAGATTGCTGGGGGTTAAAGGTACCAGAGTTACCCAACAGATTGTGAGCTCCAGGGGTTTCCAAGGATGGGGAGGCTGGGAAGTGAGGCTGGCGAGGGCTCTCAGAGTCCTGGGAAGGTCATCACTGCATGTGAAAGCCAACTCTGCACCCCCTGCCCGGGGACTTGGACCACCCAGGTGAGGTGTGGGTTGTCAAGGAAACCTCCTGAAGTTCAACCACCACCACCCAAACTGCTCCTACACCCCCTGCACACGGGGTGCAAGGCTGACAGGAGGCTGGGGAGACTCGTGTGGCGTTCTGGCAGCCCAAACTCTGCCTGCTGGCTTTGAGTGTCCTCCCAGCGTGGAGGCCTGGCCTTCACCTTGCTCTGATCACTCCATTTACTAGTGCTAACATATGTTTCTGAAAGAAAATACAGGCACCTACATGCAGTAACCACGTTTTTAAATGGCCTTCATCATTATTTATGTCAGCATCCTCCAGACGTGATTCAGGCAGCGATAGCAGCACATGTCATTTGTGTCTTTGTTCTTCTCCCCAGGGGAAAATTAAGCTATGATTAAAGCTGTGCCTTCACCCAGCCCATCCACTTCAATGGAGCTCTGCATCAACAGCTGTTGGGAACCTGTGGAAAACAATCTCTTGAGAATATTAAGTCTTTTGCTCAGGAAATCATTATTTTCAAAGTCATTGAGGTTGGGGTTTTTGTTGTTTGTTTTTCAGTGCTCCCTGAGGTCCGGGGGATGCTGGTGGCACCCAGCCCAGCCCAGCTGCAGGTTTGTGGCACCTGAGAACACGCTCAGCCCCAGCCCTGCAGCCACCAGCACCATCTCTGGGGTCTGCTGTGGGGAACCCTGGGGTGCAGGGAACCAGCATCGGTGGGATTCCCTCAGCCTGCACCTTCCTGGGGTTCCCCAGGCTCTGGGAATGGCAGTGCTCCACCCCAAGTGTCCTTCAGCAAAGATCATCAGTGCTTTTCCCACACTGAAAGTATTTCACATACGTTTTCCTCCAGGCTATCAGTGCTGGGAAGGATCTGTCTTCTTCTGTGGTGCATCTGGCTGCAAGCAGTAATTCTGCAATCAGAGTGAGCCAAAATCCCTCTCTGGAGTGGGGCCCAGTGGAGTCTGTGCTGCCTTAAGGAGCCCTCACTGACAGAGGGAAAGGCATCTCCTCCCTCCCGTTCCCTCAAGGCATTTATGCCTCCTTTTTGGATGCATTTCCTCACACTGGATCAACTGGTGTTGCTAATAAGTTTCACAGCTCCTTTCTGGTAATGGTGGCACAGAGAGAGTTTAGTGCTCTGCACACTGGACTATTATTCCTAAATAAAATTAGATTTTACATTTTCCCCCTCCACCCTTCCCCAGAAAGGACAGCATTCCACGCTTGTTCTGTTGGGGAAAGCTCCGACTCCTTCAGACAACCCTTTCCACAACCCAACCTTTCCATAACCAGTGCTTCTCTTCAGGAACTCGGTGTTTCCTCGGGGGATTGGCTGCTCGAGTTACAGACGATGAGCAACGAACCAAATCCCACAAACCCTGCACAGAACTAACCCCATTTCCCTCCTCACACGTTCTGGGTTCACTAACCTGCCCCGGGGTCACCTGTAAGCACAGGGATCTCACATGAGGCCAGTTCCTCCCTGGGTGTGAGCCCGGGGTTGGTCCCACAGGGCTGGCCTGGTCTGGGAGCTCAGAGACCCCCGTGCTGCAGCAGCTGCCCCAGCCCAGCCCCACCAGCTCGGCCCCTGCATCCCAGCACCACTGCCCCATCCCAGGAGCCGAGCACCTAAAACACCCTGCTGTTGTCCTGTTTTTTGCTAAGCCTTCTATTATAACCTCGGAGTCAAAGAATTTTCACACAGTTTCATGTAAATAATGGCCAATGTTTATTTATCTGTATTTTCTGTTTTCATTCCTTTTGTGCTAAGAGCAAGTTTGATGAGCATCCTTTTTCTCCAGTGGGATTGAGGAGCAAGTGACATGTCCTCCAATCCCTTGTGGAGTTGAGAATCATATAAAATATGATAAATGTAAATAAAGTCTCTCTTTTCCCTCCTTTCTGCTGAACCCAGCAGGTGTGAGTGTCCTTTATTGTGCTTTCACTGGCACACCCTGCTGTGCATCTGTGCCCTGAGCACAGCCCTTGGCTGCCTCCCTGACGTACAAAGGCTCCCGTCCCTCCCCTCCCATCACAGCCTGCAGGGCACCACAACCCATCCATCCCCTTCCTCCCCAGCCCCAGCTAAAGAGGGAACATTCACTGCAGATGTTGTCATTTTTAACCCCGCCGTAACGGGAGCCCCAGCTCGTGGGAAGAGAACATGCAAGATGAAGAATTGTGCATTAGAAGAGAAAAGGCTCGAGTTTGTGACTGCGGCTTCATGTCATTGAAACCAGATATAATTGAATCCTGCTTTTCAGTAGCCACTTCAAAAAAGAGTGTCTCTGTGATGCAGAGAACACAGAAAGTGTCAAGACACTTTTTATTGGACCTCAAAATCTATTTTTACTCCAGAATCCTAATTCTCCATGGCTGGAACTTTCTCTTCCTCCTGGCACGGGCGAGAGCAATGGAAAGACAAAGCCAAGAAAAGGCAAATGAATGGGAAAAACATCTCGCCGGGTCTGAGGCAGGTCTGCAGAAGGACACAGAGGGACACAGGAGAGTGTGAGCTGCCCAAGGGACAGGGCTGGAGGGGGCTCAGCTCTTCCCTGGCTCTCCCTGAGCTGACAGAGGCACTGGCACCTTTGCAGGTGGCTCTTACCCTTTGAAGTTGAGTTATTGCAGAAGGGCCCTTATTACAGCTTTTAACCATAAACTGTCTGAAATTTCCTTCTGTCCTGAATCTGGTATAATTGATATAACTGGCTGAATAACTGATACAGGGGTGTAACAGTGAATGAAGGTCAGTTTGGGGTATCTTGGAGAAGATTTGGGCTCCTGACCAGCTCCCTCCCCTGCTCAGGTGCCCCAGTGTGAGGAGAAGGAGCGAGGCCCAACTCTGGGGCACTGACTAAGACACTTTTTTTTCCTAACTGAGCATTTTCCCTGTAAAGGTATGCAAAGCCTTTCCTCAAACTTTCTTCATCAATTACCTGTCTAGAAAACGAAGAGTTGGAGCTAAAAACTGCCAGATCCTTAATATGATTGACTGTGGCTGGTTTTAGCCAGCAAAAGGTCTCCCAGGAACAAATGCCTTGTCCATTTGTTCTCTGACAAGGACTGTCGAGGCCGGGTACCATTTATGCTCAATCAAATCCTACTGCTGATGGAAAACTCTGGGGTTTGGTGGCTCCTGACGTGCCCCAGTGGGGCTTGGGGAGATGTGCCACCACTGGACAGCTCTGGAAGGCCAGGAGCTGTAAGACAGGAATTAACTGGAATGACAAATTGCCCAAACGTGTTCCTCAGCTGGCACTTCCCTGCGACGTGCTTACAGAACTGTTAACTGTGGAAAACAAAGGATGGATGGAAGATCTTTTACTAAATGATTTTTAGAGGAAAAAACCAAATGTATGTTGAGCCTGCTTGACGTATGCAAGCTCACAGATAGCCCTTGTTTTACAGCTGGGGAACACAAATAATTTTTCCCTGCTAGTGGGATTTTATGCTCTCAGATACAGGAAGATTCGCCCTTTATTTTAAGAACGTCCAAATTAAAGGAGTGACTGGAAGTGGTAGAGGCTGGCCTGGGGATAGAGTGAATACAGAACATTAACTCTCACCATGTAGGTGATGTTTACAAGATTTTTAGATGCAATCTTTTACAGTATAATAAAACTGCTGAACATGGTGTAAAACCCCACAAGATCTAAATTCTCCATTTCTTTTTGTGTACACATCGATCAAAATAAGATGGACTGTAAAAAAGAACAGGTCGTTGTTTTCCCAAGAGAAGCTGGATCAGATGATCCTTGAGGTCCCATCCCACCTGGGATTCTGGGATTATTAAATTGCAGTGTAATAAACATCCATATCTTGTAGCTATGTTTTCCCTTTAAAACAATTTGCAGAATAATTACAGCTGGAACAAAGGCAGCTCAGGAAATTGCAACACTGGAGCTTCTCGGGAAAGGGAAAAAAAAAAAAGAAAACAGCCACAAAGAAGTTCTGATACTCATCTCTAAATTCTAATAAATACTTTGATTATACTATGCTTTGCCAGATCTGCCCTCCAACTTTGGACTTCACCCAGTTCCCTGAAGAACCCAAGGAAATGGAGCTCAAAACTTCGGTTGTGCTCTTTTCTAAATGGCAAAATGCAACCCACCAATTTCACTGGCCCTTTTCTCTGCATCATTTAGCAACACAACTGGAGGCATTTTCCTGAAGCAGGAGAAGCAACTCCCCTTTCTGTCTATTTAAAATTGCAAGTTATTGCTCAGGGACATGCCCAAGCTTTAACACAAGGAGCAGTAATGATTGTTTCATTATTTCCATTTGGACATTCCTTTATGAGTTATAAAGCATCAAATCTGCACTTGAGGAACACCAACACCTTTGAAGACAACCACTAAAAACAGCAACGTGAGCTTTTACCCTAAAGCGAAACATTCTGGTAAGGCCTTGGTCTTGCAGATATTTAGCACATGAGCAATCCTGCTAAAGCAAGACTCGTCCATAGGCTTTTTCACTGGTGGAGTTTCCTTTTATTTATATATATTTTAAGGCAACACATTATGCAAGTTGGAAGGAGGAAAACAACCCAGGAGCAGGAGGTGGGTTCACCATCAGTGTCCAGGGATGGCCTCGGACCCAGCCCCTCAGCAGAGACACCCCAGAGGCCACTGGCCCAGCCAAACCTGAACTTTGTGTCACAAAGAGAAATCACCCCATGCTTTTGCCCAGTACTCCCACGTGAACACCTTCCCTCCCTAGTGCAACACCCTGCAGAAGTGACTACACCTAAAAACAGCTGCTAAGAGAAGGTTCCAGCATTTATCACATTTATCATTTATGTACTGCCTTTCTAACCCTTCCTTCGCTCGTTGGCAGGTGGTGATGTACAGAATTACATAAGGAAACAAATTGGAAGGGGATAAAAATTAACTTAATTTACACAACCAATAAAAAAGTTTAAAGCAATGATAGAAAAATAATATAAAGGCTAGATACATGAAAATGCCAGTTCAACAGTATTAAGCTTTGGTAGAACAGTTAAAGAGCATAGCACCAATAAAATCCAACGTCAGCACAGGCTTCAGTAGGCATGAGCTGTGATGAAAATGTAAATTTTGGCAAGAAAAGTAGTGTAGGTTCCCTGCCGCCAGAGCTTCATTTCCACATCCAAGAGGAAGTCTCTGGGCTCCTTGACCTGCCGCTGCAGGTAGACGATGCCCGTGTAGGAGTTGAGCCTGCGGGTGCTGAAGAAGCCCTCCTCGTTGCCCTTGGTGATGGTGAGGACGATGCTGTCCCCGGCGAAGGCAGGCGAGGGCCCGATGCGGAAGATGTGGGCCGGGACCACGATGTTGGTCTGGAAGTTGAGCTGGTAGTAGGTGATGCGCACGGGCGTGCTCTGGCACTCCAGGTAGTTGAAGCAGTTGATGCGTTCACACCTCCTGGGGAAGGAGAAGGGGAAGGAGAAGGGGAAGGAGAAGGGGAAGGAGAAGGGGAAGGAGAAGGGAGGCTCCTTCAGTGGCCGGGGAGCAGCTGGGAGAAACACAAACCTGGGAGCGCCGCGAGGCATCGGGCAGGCCGCAGTCCCACACCTCAGAGTGACCAGCAGCTGCCTGCCCTGCTCTCCCAGCGCCCACAAACTGAACCTTTGTGAGTGTGGGACTGCCAGAGTGCTGCAGAGCAAGGCAGAGACCAGCAGCTGCCTGCTCTGCTCTCCCAGAGCCCACAAACTGAACCTTTGTGAGTGTGGGACTGCCAGAGTGCTGCAGAGGAGGGCAGAGATCAGGGATGTGGGGGCTGTGAGGGGCAGCCCCACCAGGAGCAGCGAGCCAGGGCCAGGCTGTGAGCTGCACAGAGCCAGTGGTTCCACCCCTGACAGGGCTGGGGCAGTGCTCCAAGAAGTAAGAAGGAGACCCCTTGGGAAGGTAGCTGAAACACAGGAATGGGGAACAAACTCCTCAGCTGGCGAAGCTGCTCAGCTCTGGAAGGCAGGAAAGGTCTGGTTTAAGCCATAAGCAACTAAATATGGGTTCCCAAAGCACTGGCAGCCAGCGAGGCAGGAAATGGGTAGGGAAATTTGGGGCTCCTGAGCCCCAGCTGCTGAGGAGCTGGGGATGTGCCATTCCCAGAACCCTGCGGCCTGGCAAGCTCAGTCTCCTGCTCCCCTCCAACTCCCCCTGAGGAACTGCAATCACAATATTGAACAGGGAGCCCCAAACCCACTGTAAAAGTGGAGCATTGACACAAACAGCATGGAGGATCTCGCTTTAAAACTTAATTATAAACAGAGCTGTTTCAGAGCTGCAAGGAGAGCTGCAGGCTCTGATCTCTGCTGTTCCAGCAGCAGCTGGAGGGCAAACAGGGGCTCCAGGGCTTGAAGAAGGAAGGATAACCAGACACAGATTCTGCCTGGGGAAGGTCTGTGAGCTCCAGGTGCCAAAGCAGCTTCCCAGAGCTCTGAGCACCCGCACCCACCCACAAAATCAGCACTAGAGAACACCAGGCCTGGCTCTGGTGCTGCTCCAAGGCCACACTCACATGTCAGACACCTTCCTGTAGTTGGAAGGGCACTCGAAGGACAGGCAGCGGAAGCTGCCCTGGATGTTGTAGCACGTCTCTGCAGCTGAACAGTTGTGGGTTCCTATTGCACACTCGTCAAGGAAACACAAGAAAAAGATGTTCTAAGTTCAAAAGCAGGAATTAATTACTAATAGTTTTCAGGAATAAACAAACTCCAGCAGGATATAATTAGCCCATGCTAAAAGCCAACAGGACCTTGTCACTGACTTTTCTGAGACTGGAGAAAGCTGGGCTGTGCCAGAAGAATCTGTCTGTGCATCAAGGCAGCTCTGGATTAAAGCAGAGCAACCAAATCAAATCTGGATTTAAAGCAAGCAAATACAAACTGGTCACTGCTGTCCTGCAGGATCCAGGAGATGTGGAACATGGGAACTCAGAACAACACTTCAGAACAAGGCACACAGCTTCAAAAGCCTAAATACAAATGTCTCCCCATAATGAGATGTAATTACAGAAGACACAATAAAGAACATTTAAAACTCAAAGATGTTTTATGGCCCAGAGCATAAAAGTGCTTCCCTAAATAACACACACCCACAAACCCGGGCCCTGGGCCTTACAATGCTGAAAATGCAGCAACAAGGACCCAGCCTGAGCAGAAAGCACTGGCAGAGCCCTCGCAGTCACACTGTGTACTCCCAGACGTTAGACAACGCACGGAGGCTTTAAAATGAAATAAATTCTAACAAAGAAGGCATGTGGACTGTGTAGGGCCCTGCAGCTCTGCCAACTGTCACAGAGCAGAGAGACTCTTAGAGGGAAACTATAACCTTCCACTCCCTGCCTTCCCCTGGGATGAGAACTGATCTCATACACTGAACCGGCTGGTTTAAAAGTCCTGCAAAGAAAAGTATACAATAGGAAGTAGGAGAGAATCAAAGGCAAGTAAATCCCTTGCTGGTTCTCAGCAGTGCCTGTAGGTGAAAAGAAAATTTCTTCCATATTGCAATGATTGCCATGAAAGCACTGCCTGCACCACTCTGGCTGCACTGCAAATCACCACAGGCAGTTTCTGCAAAAGAGATCCATATGGTGAGACACTGCTGCACGAGATACAGCCCATCTTCTGAAAAAGGGGGCAAGGAACATTCCACCAGTGACTCTCCAGAGCTGGTCAGATGACGAGTGACTGGAGCCAGATCTTCAGCTGGGGGACACTGTGATTGTCTTCCTGTGCCCAACAGGGCCAGCATCAGCCCAGCCTCCCTCTGCCCACGCTTTCAGACACAGCTCAGTATCTGCCCAGACCTGTCACTGCAGACCTGCAGAGCTCCACACAAGGGGCTGCACCCAGGGGCTGCAGTGCCTGACTGACACCGTGCCTCTCTCTTACCCCTGGGACACATTCTCAGCCCAAATCTCACTGCTGGCAGAGGCGGCAACCAACACGCCAGAGCTCAAAGTTAGCAGGAAAAAAACCAAACAAAGCCAGAGGAGTTACAGCTGCAGTTTTCTGAAGGTGAATTTTAGGTAAGAATTTAAATGCGTGTGGGTATTACTGCCATCACACTTAAAAACACATTTTAAAATATTTTTAAGTGTTTTAAAAGGATTTTAATTGTCATTTAATCTGCTTCATTGCTCCACAGTCATGGTTAAGCATGCTCATGCTGCTCGTGGTTTACACAGTGTAAATTCACTGCCATTACCACTCAGAATTCAAGCAGAGGAGATACATAACCAAAGTTACAGGAAGGGTTCTGAAAGAGCAAGGGCAGGAAATGCCTGGCAGTCGGTGTAAGGGCTGCAGGAGCCTGCAGAGTACTGAAGGAAATCAGATCCTCCATGGCTACACAGGCAGTGCATCCTTTGGAAACGGGGGGTTCAGCTCAGAACACACAGCTGCACACCAGATGAGAACCACCAGACTCCCAGAAGACATCTCCATGGTTCTGAAGGGAAGGGGTGTGTGAGGGAGGGTACTTGTCATTTCACTAACACTGATTAATGCCAGCAGGATTGAGCTGAGGTGACACTGCTGGATGGCCAAGCTCCAATTACAGCTCCAACACTTAATCTCCAGGTTTTCTCGGGCAGAAAACTATAACTTATAAAGAAGCCACAGATTTCTCCATCTGGCACCTCTGAAAGCCCCGCTCATTTAGTGCCAAGGTGCACACACAGCTCACGCGAGCAATCAGGTGCCTCGCTCTGAAGGATGAAGCGGGCTCCTTGGGAATTCATTTCAGCCATTAGCTCACGCTGACAGCTGAGCTGCCACAGCACCTTCTTCTAGTGCAGGAGAAAACGAACCTTGCAGATACCAACATTTGGAAACTTTGTCAAACACCGACTTTTGCACGGCGACCAATACAAAACACGGAGACTTAAAAACTGAGTGACTGACACGGCTGAGCCCATCCCCAGGGCAGTAACAACACAACCCCTGCAGCCCCCGAGCTGCTGTCACCTCTGCAGGTCCTGCCGTTGGCTGCCATGGTGTAGCCCTGCTCGGGACAGGCGCACTGGTAGCTGCCGGGGACGTTGAGGCAGCGGAAGGTGCAGAGGATGCCGGCGCTCTGCGCGCACTCGTCGATGTCTGCGGGGAGAGCACAACACAGTCACACCCCTGCACAGCACAGCACAGCACAGCACAGCTCTGCAGAGAGGGGCTGCAGGGCACTTCTGACTCCCTCACACAGGGAAATTCTCACCCGGCACGTTTGTAATACATTGCTGAACGTGAGTGCTGCCGTGGAGGTTTGACGTTACTCTGGTGCTGTCTGAAATGCTCCCAGAAATACTGGCTGCAAGCAGCACAGACTCATGGAAAGGGATAATGAGGGTAGGGCATGTTTGAGTTTGAAACACTCTCTCTCTGGTGCCTCTGGAATTGAGATGACCAGGGAATCACGGACTGGTTTAGATTGGAAGGGAGCTTGAAGCTCATCGCACTCCCTGCCATGGGCAGGGACACCTTCCACTAGACCAAGCTGAACCTGGCCTTGAA
Source organism: Platysteira castanea (assembly GCA_013397175.1). NCBI lineage: Eukaryota > Metazoa > Chordata > Aves > Passeriformes > Platysteira > Platysteira castanea. The sequence goes on from VYXC01001354.1 coordinate 13,663, forward strand.
CACTCCAGGGATGTGGAATCTCTCCGGGCAACCTGTGCCAGGGCCTTACTACCCTTTTAGCAAAGAATTTTTCTAGGATTTCTTGCCAGGCTTCCCTGTGCTAGGAAAGGTGTTGGCTTCCTCACCCTTCCTTAGACAGAGACTCTCCAGCGTGTCACTGCTGCTAACTTCAGCTAACGAGGTCAAACCCCTCCTTTCCCCATTCTGATCACTCTGCTCCTCATTCACCACGAGCAGCAGGCAGAGCAACCCTTCCCTCAGCACTGCAGGCGTTCACTGATGCAATACAGGAGTGCCTTCCCACTTGATTTTTTCAGTCACAAGCTCTGGCCCCATGAAACCATCACAACGACCTCCCTGGCTGTGCAGCACCCAGGTGTGCTCCATCCACTGAACTGCACCTCCCTGGCTGTGCAGGCACTCAGGTGTGCTCCACATCCACTGAACTGCACCTCCCTGGCTGTGCAGGCACTCAGGTGTGCTCCATCCACTGATCTGCACCTCCCTGGCTGTGCAGGCACTCAGGTGTGCTCCACATCCACTGCTCTGCACCTCCCTGGCTGTGCAGGCACTCAGGTGTGCTCCACATCCACTGATCTGCACTGTCCAGCAGCTGGAGCTGCCTTCTGCAGCCTCTGTGGCAGCTGCAACTCAAAACCATCCTGCAGGACCAGGGGCTGCTGAGGGTCTGAGAGCTCCTCCTGCCCCAGAGAATGAGCACACCCAGCCTAACCTGTTGGGGCAGCACCTTACCTTTACAGGAATGCCCATCCTCGGCCAGCTGGAAGCCTTGCCTGCAGTAGCACTGGTAGGAACCATAGACGTTGGCACACTCCTGGCTGCAGGGGCTGTTATCACATTCATTCACATCTGCATCCAAAAACAAACCCACAGAGGTGGCCACAGTGCTTCAGAATAGTGTCTTCCACCTTTTCCTGCCCCTGAAAAACTTCACCTTCCAGTCAGAGTGACTAAGGAAGGACTGATTTGTCCCTGTTTTCTCTGCTCCCTCGGCAGAATGCCAAGAAGCCTGAGGATGTCTGCTGCACCTGAATTTCATTTCTCCACATGCCAATGGAAACACACACACATGCAGACATTTGTTTCAGACTTTACAGATTCACTAAAATATGTAATTGTTGCCTTACAAAAATCAAAAATTTTCCATTCAATTCTAAATAATTCTTTGTAAGTTTTGTCACTACCAAGTTTCATCTTTATCAAAATCTGAATGAAGGGCTTCCTGTTCTAACTTTTTTCTGTTCTCCTTTTCTGTCGCCTGAAAGGAAAGCAAAAAGTACGTGGGGAAAGGAAGAAAAAGGAGAAACTTGTTGACCCTCATCTGACAATGCCAGTGTTTGACTCTCTGCAAATTCGTGCACACAAACTTCACTGTTATTTATATTTCACCTCAACTCCTGCTCTAAGGTCCCCTAATTCCCCCTTGGTGGAACAGCAGCCTGGTACCTTCGCAGTGCTTGCCGTCGTAGGAGAGGCGGAAGCCGGAGGAGCAGGAGCAGTGGTAGGAGCCGGGGGTGTTCTCACACGTGTGCTGGCACAGGCGCCCGGGGTAATTCCAGCACTCGTTGATGTCTGCCAGCACAACAAGCAAACACACCATCAGCTGAGGGACGTGAGCCAGCGAGGGGCAGGAGGGTATTTGATAAAGTGTCAGGACTGATCTGCAGAGTGTGAGATGCTGCAGCCTCAGGTTTGGAGCTGACTGTGCTCTGTGCTCCAACTAGTGCACGGGAGGGCCCAAAGACCAAGTGCTGTGTCCTGGCTCTTGGGAGGCAAGTGGTGCCTTAGGTTTTAATTTCTGTATTTTTCAAATCCTGTACTGCCCAGTGTGTAACTCTGAAGTTCCTTGTAGCTCGTGAGCTGCTCTCTTAGGCCAGACAGACACAACAAAGCCTCTCTGAGCTGTTCAAGGACACTCGGGCTGGCCTAGGCCCAAAAGGTGTAAACTAGGACCATGAAAGAGGTGGAGAAATTGAAGAGAGCTGAAGTTTTAATTGGTGAATTTATGCTGAGATGCAAATGAACCAAACCTATATCAGTGTCAAGAACTCGTGACTCGTTGTCCACCTTGGGGTCCATTTGATGGAAGCAGCCTCTGGCTCCCCAGGGTGTGCCTTGAAGGCCTTCAAATAAATCCCTGCCTTTATTCCCTTACTCCTGTCTAGTCTCTGTTTCTAGGTGGCTGGGAGAAGGCATCACAAGTGGTGCAACCTTCAAGACAGGCAAACCCCCACAGCAGCAGAAGCAAAACCCACTAAGGGGGTTTATTCCCATAAAGGGAAGTGCTTTGCAGATGGCTTTGAGGGATAACCTGCAGCTACACCAAGCCAGGGGCACCTCCCAAACCCCAGCTGGGAGTGGCAGGGCTCTGAGCACCAGCCCTGGAGGTGATGCTGGGCTCCTCCGAGGCCCCGCACTGCAGAGCCCAGCACTGCAGTGGTGCCAAGCACTGCCCTGGGGCCCGGGGCTCAGTCAGCCCCACTCCCGGCCCTCCCGTGCCCCACTCCCATTCCCCCCATGCCCCACTCCCATTCC
>VYXC01001354.1:17476-73754 GCA_013397175.1 Platysteira castanea
AGGATGAGAAACTGGACAGGAGAAATGCCACCAGCTGCTCCCACCGAGCTCTTCTCAGAGGCTGCTGTCTGGTTCTCCCAGTCAAACTTGGGAAAAGCGGAGCATCACCTTCAGAGGGAAAAGGGGAACTGGACCTGCAGTGGGCTCTCCCACTATATTCTGCATTTTGGTGTAAACACACTTTGGTTCTGATCAAACCATGACAATTAAAGCCCCCCACTCTGGTGTTCTGCCATTCCATGAGTCATGCCAAGCCATTTAAAGCAAAACAAGAACCAGCCAGAACCCTTCAATTAAAACAACTGCTATTTTCATCTCCACGTGCCCTCTCAGTCTTGCTCCTGCTGTCACCTTTTGCTCTTTCCCAGTGTTGATCTTTTTTCTTCTCTCAATCAGCTCCCATTTTGATACTCCCCATGGTCCCTCATCCAAAATCCAATACCAACAAATTAGTTGCTTCTCCACTCACACACATCATTTCCAACCTCATTTAAACATCCTCAGAGGAAGATGAGAGTTTTCAATGCAGGCTGATTTACAAGACTTGCAACATGACTAAATAGCTCATCAGTATCTAACAAATCCTTCTCACCATCTGTGACAAGAAGCATCAAAAAGTCTGATTAACCCTCACAATGGGGTATTTCTCCAAGTATTCCGAGCTCTGCCACTTCCTAAGCCAACAGATCCTCCTTTTCTGCTATTGTTCACATTTCCAACTACTCTTACAACCCAAATCCCTGTTCATGTAATAATCATTAGGATGGATCTCCAGTGCTGGAAGTTCTCCATGCTGCCCTATTTAAAGTCATGAATTTGAGAACTAAATCTTTTCAGAGGGTTCCTGGGCAGGTCCCCATCAAACACCAGCCCTGGAGAGGCTGCACCCACCCAGCCCCTGCTGGCACGGGGTCAGGGATGGCAGGGAAAGCCCCTCACCACGCAGGGAATTCCTGACAGGAGCTGAGATTTCTGCTGGAACACCGAGTCCTCCTTTTCTTTCAATCACAGGTAGCACCAAAGCAAGGAAGTCTCTAATGCAGGTAACAATTTGTAAAGTAGCAACTTTATTTGTTATGAATCCATGTGTGCAACCATTTCCTTAGTTTGTCCAAAGTTCTACATTCCATCGCATTCAGACTTTAGTTAGTTCTAGGGCATTTCACCATCAGAAGTGTGCCATATTTCACACTTACAGCAGTTTTCAGCTAAATCTAAGAGGTAGTTTTTAATAACTCATTTGCCAAATCAGAAAATCTGAACATTCTAAAGACAGATGAATCCTCTAACCAGAGGAGATGACCCTACGAGTGTCGTTCTGCTGAGGAAACACGTGCAGATGATGTTTTTACTACTGTGAATAAATCTGATTCAGGAATCTAATTAGCTATTGTAATGCCTCAAAGAAACCAGACTTTATCACAGAGAGAGGAAATTAAGACCGTATGCTTTTCTTCTTTCTTCTCTGTGCTCTCTGCCTAGTTAAAAAAAGCCATTAAAAAAAAATACCAAACAATACAGACCAGCAAAGGGGACAGAGTGCACGCAGCAAAGACAGAGAAATCACCAATTAACATCAATTATGTTTCCCCAAAATCAAGCCAGAGAAGCCTCCTGCCTGCTCCTGAACAGCCTTGTCAGGTGTGAGAGGCAGAGACAAAGGGCCATCAGGAGTCACACTGCAGTGTGATCTCACTGGGCTTTGGAGATGCTGGAGGATAAATGGCAATTTCCTCCTCTGCCATGGATTTACACACAGCCACTCTTTTTTGGGAACAATGGGGGAGAAAAGCTGGATTCTTTTTGTACCAGCAGTCTGAGATTTAGGAACATAATTCACCCCAGCCATCACGGAATCACAGAATCATTAAGGCTGGGCAAGGCCTCCAAGACCTGAAACACCTCAGGCTCTACCAGGACAGCAAAGAACCCTGCACTGCTTTGCCCTGAACTCACAAAACACAGTATTTGGAAGCTTTCTCAGCTTCCTCAGTTGCACACATGGACTGCTACTTCCAAATCTTCTCCACCTTTCCACTGGCCAAGCATGGTCGGGATAGTCCTGGGGGTAAAACCATGAGGGGAGGTAGAGGATAACAAACAGCAAAAAGGCAAATGCAGAAATGTCTGTGGAAATGGGGTCCAGCTGTACCACTGGTTTGCAGCAGAAGGTGCTAACCATGCCCAAATTAATGGCTCTCAACACTGTTCCCACCCACCTGCAGCACCACAAAGCACATTTTGTTCATCTGTCATCCTTCCTTTATTCCAAGGGAAGGTAAGGAAAAGCCACTGGGTACCACCACTAAGCAAACTGCTGCTTTGTCATTTCTTTTTCTGTTTCCCCTACTCTCATTTTAGGATTTCCTACCTCGTGTAACTCAGAACAAGGGGAACTGGAGAGCACACAGCCAGCCTTGCCTTGGGCACCAAGGACTGAGCTTCCCTGGTGCCTCGTGTGCTCCTTTACAAACAAATGCTAACAAGGTCTGAAATCTGCTATTCTGAGCCAGTAACTCCCTAAATACACTGGATCAAGCTGTGTGCCAGCCTGTATGAATATTTCATATACTCATTCTCCTCAGGATTCTTTTCACAGAGTGAGAATTTATCCTAAACAGCCTGACAAGTGGATGTAATGGGGAACACCATGCACAGAACATCCCTACAAAGAACATCCTCTTGGAGCTGCTCTTGTGAGCCTGCAAACCCAGCATCCCTCGTTTGCTGCAGATCACTTCACTTCCAGGGAGGTGCTACAAAAACCACCAAGGGATGGTGGTCTTGACTGACAGCACGAGTTTAAAAAGTAACTAAAACCCATTCTCTCCAGAGTGGAAGCCAGTGAATCCCACCTGCAGTCAAAACCAGGTGCTGAGCGTTCCAAGAGGAGCTCCATGGAGTGATCAGGCATCAGTGCAGGATCCTGCAGCACAAACAAACCCTAGAGCTGCAGGGACAGCCCATTCCCGTTCCTCAAACACCTTTAGGAATCTGGAGGTAACCCCAAACGTCTCTTTGGAAGTGAAATGCACTTTTTCCCCTGAGAGAGCCCCCGCCCAGCCCCGGGCCTGCCCTCACCGACGCAGCGCGTGCCCTCCTCGTTGGAGTGGTACCCTCTGCTGCAGCTCAGCATGTTCCTCTGGCACGTGTAGGACCCCACGGTGTTGATGCAGTTGAATCCTGGCTTACAGGGCTCAGGGAGAGATGTGCACTCGTTGATATCTGGTGAAGAAAATGAATAGAGCAGTGAGAGATGCTGTGCTACCCCTCTGGTCTGTTTTCTCCCAGCTGTCGCTTCTTTTTCTTCACTTCAGCTTCTTGTGGCACCAAGGTAAGGATGATGAAGGTCTGCTATGGGAATATTTTCAAATCCAACATGCACGATGTGTTGGTAGAGGACACAAAAAAGGAGGCTCTCACACCTGCTAGGTTTTGTAGAAAGAGGAAAAAGAAGCAGCTTTATTTACATTTAACATATTTTATAGGTTTCTCAATGCCACAAGGGATTGGAGGACATGGCACTTCCTCCTCAATCCCACTGGAGAAAAAGGATGCTCATCAAAGTTTCTCTTATCACAAAAGCAATGAAAACCAGAAAAGACAGTTAAATAAACACTGGCCATTATTTACACAAAACTATGAGAAATTTCTGACTCCAAATATGCAAACATCAGAAGGCTCAAAAACCAGGGCGACATGCACATATTCACATCTTGAAAGGGACAGCAGTGCTGCCATGAAACCCACAACAGGGTTTGAGGAAAGCTCCACACCCGAGGGGTCAGGGCACAGCTCCTGATGGGCCCAGGAGCTGCAGCACGGGGCACACAGCCACCCCAGCTGCCCACACTCACCCACGCAGTTGCCCTCGGGGTCCTGCAGGAACCCATCCATGCAGCGCTGCCTGGACTCGCAGTAGAAGGAGCCCTGGGTGTTCTGGCACACGAAGTTCTCCTTGCAGCTGTGGGTGCCCCTGGAGCACTCGTCGATGTCTGTGAAGCACAGCACAACACCTGGGTGAGCTCAGCTCCAGCTGAGGAGCCCTCGTGGCCAGCTGAGCTCCAGAAGGGCAATCAGCAGGCAGTGTTAGAACAGACACACGTTACCCGTGGGAGTCTGGGGGTTAAGTGGGTTTGCTCTTGGACATTCACTTCAGCACTTGTCAGGTCCCTACTGCCTCGTTCACAGCATCTCTTGCAACCCAAAAATACCCAAAATACCTGCAGTTTTAAAAGCCTAAAGATCCACATTATAACTAGGAATAAGATGCTGGTAATAAAATACGTACCACAGTCTTTCCTAAGCAAAATAGTCTCTTGTTCCTCACATACTCGGGGATTCAGGTCTGTAAAAACCTCCCTCCTCTGAATTTGACACTGATGGGGCACCTCACCTGAGCGGGGCTGGGATTTCACTGTGCACACAGACATGCAGGCGTGTGTGTGTGTAAATATAAATATACATTTACACTTACGTACACACAAAACTCACACAACTCTGAAAACTACCCTGAGAAAATCTGAATAATAATATTAGTAAGAAATTTTGCTTTTTTTTCTTACTCTGCAGCCAAAGCCCAAAACAGCTTTCTCATTTTTACTACATATATGAAATTATTTCTCAAATTCTGTTCACCAACTCAGTGCTTGCTTTGTAGAGACACTGAAAACACTTCCTGCAAGTTTTAAACTTAAAAATTTCCAGCCAACTGCTCTGTACTAACTGTGGTGTAATGGTACTGCTGCTGTTTTCCAGCTGAAGCAACCCCACCTTGGAGCAGACTCAGCTACAAATCCATTTGAAATTCAGTTCATGGGAATATTTTCAAATGTTGCTTTAACATGTGCTGGTTCCCACCTCCTTCCTTTAGTAGAAGATAAAGACAGACAGAGGGAAGCCCAGGATGGAGGAGCCCCCAGGTCTCCAGGCAGTCAGGGGAAGAGCTGCTGGAGTTCTCCTCCTGCTCCAACCCCTGAGTTAAAGGTTAAGGTCACGAGGGAGCATCACCAGTCTCCCACAGGGTACTGTATTAATAATCCTGTCTACCATAGTTAAAGACTGAGACAAAGAAAAACGTGGAATTGAGAATTTCATAAACCTCTGCAAATGCAATAGTTATCTGCAGGCAATTTTACATAGAGTAGCTCTTAAATGTCTTATAGGTCATTCATTCACGGGCTACAGTGAAACAATTTGTAAATTTTACAAACCTCTATAATCTAACTTCAAGACTAGAAAGTGAATTAGATTAGTAATAAATGTTAGAAATGTTCTAGAATCAGACAACAGAACAAGACGTTCACAAAACAGCCTCTTCAAGTAAACCCAGCTTTATTTATGACAGCTGTTTATAAAGGGAGGTTTCTGCTCATTTCTATTTTATAACATTATGTTCTCTGCCAAAAGCTAAGCTCTTTCCTGAGGCATCTCTTACCCCAGCTGTCAGGAAACTGTGAAAAGTGCAGGTGTAAATAGCAGAGGCTTTGGCCCTGAAGGCAGGGCACGAGTGTCCCTTGGTCCCTCCCGTGCTGCTGGGAGCACTGGTGTTCCCCTCCCTGCCTGACACCTAGAGACCAGGACAGGGGGCAGGAAGACCAACTTCTTAACCCCACAGCCCTTCCAAATGGTTAAATGTAAATGTAAAATGTAAACAAACACAGGCAGAGATCCGGAACACAGCAAGGACAGGGCTGTCAGCCCCGTGATCCATTCGGGCTGGGAGTTCCTGCTGGAATCCCCAGCCAACAGCATCAGCAGGGCAGGCAGAGGAGCTAAGGGGGATTCCTCCATCAGGGGGATCTCTCTGTAATGCCTTAAAAACAGGGCAAATCCCAATTCAGAAAGTCCCATCCATTTTCTAAGTAATTTACAGTCATCCCTGGAAACCCTTTCAGGTAAGTGAACGTGCAGAAGGAGCCTGCAAAGCTCCCATGAGGAGCAGCCTTTTTTAGCCACAGAGCAGCACCACCACCACCACACTTTGCCATCCCTTCCCTGGGTGTAGGAGCTGGAGAACACCACACTTTGCCATCCCTTCCCTGGGTGTAGGAGCTGGAGAACACCACACTTTGCCATCCCTTCCCTGGGTGTAGGAGCTGAAGAACACTGCCCTTACCCACGCACTCCCCATCCTGCAGCTCGTGGCCGGGCTGGCAGCTCAGCTCCTGCAGGCAGCGGAACGAGCCCATGGTGTTGACACAGTGCTCTCCCCTCTGGCAGGTGTGTCTCTCTGTCACACACTCGTTGATATCTGCGAGGGAAAGGGAACAAATCAGTGCCACCGGGTCCCAGGGGCTCTCCCTGTTCCTGCTCTGCTGGAAGGATGGGAAGCTCAGGTGGAAGACAGTCAGTACAGGCTTTGCCGCAGCGCTCTGATGGAGGGTGGCTTTATCCCAGGGTCTTTGGTCAGCACGGAGTAACTGAGGAGACACAAACCCCTGGGAGATTTCCTTCTCCTCCCCCCTCCCCAGATGCCGTGGGGATGGTGCAGGCACTGGGGACGGGGATGGGCAGAACTAAGTAAAGGCAGGGTGGGCAGAGCATTGATGACCAGCCGGTGGTGAAGGGATGGGAACTCCTGGACAAGCGAGGGAGAAAGTGATTAATGCTCATTGCTGCTCACCAGATTTCCACAGCCCAGGCCCCTGAGCAGTGCTGCTGCCTCAGGGGCTGGGGACAGGGGCTGCAGGGTTGGCCCTGCTGCAGGGATGGGGGCTGGGGCTGCCCCGCTGGGCTGGATCATGCTCAGACCTATTCCCTAAGGAAGGCATCACTGGGACCAGATATGCAGGAACCCACGGAGAGAGGAACTTTGATGGCTCAATCAAGTTTGTAAATTTGTATTTAGAGCTTTAAAGAGATGTGATTTCAGCAGGTGGAGTAGTGGAAAAGTTCTTTTAAAAAAATCGCTTGAACACAAGATTGCAGAGCGTGGGACAATTAGGGAAGGAATATGAAACACCTTTGAAAGGATACGTTGTGATAGGCTTGGATGAAATCATCTCAAATTCAGGTTTTGCTTATGTTAATAATGAAAGCTAGAACAGCATGATGGGCAAATACTTAGAAGCAACAAAAAGGGGCAGAGACTGGGAAGAGAGACTTTCTTGCCAATCTCCACAAAGCCTCACACGTTCACAGTTCTATATAAAGCTAAGAATTGCTGGAGCTAACAAAAGCCAAATGTGACCAGAACCATTACCAGTCCTCTGGCTGCTCTGAGCACATGAAGCTGTTTTCATACTGCACAATAAAGCAAGTATTGTTTAAATCAGACTTTCATTCTGGCTGTAGGACCTCATTCTCAGAGAAGTACATCAGATATATGACTTCCCCTGTGGAGCACGAAAACAGGAAAAGCCATTTGAAAAGATTTTTGTCTTAAAAAATGTGTCAGCTGGTTTCCAGCAGAGAAGTGAAGAGGAGCACCAAAAAGCTTCAGTTCCTGGTGGGCTCGGGTAACTGGTGATGTGCACTGAGTTCTGCAAGACCTGTACGAGCTTGGTTCCATTTCACTTCTCACTTATTTTATAATAAAATATTGTATTATTCCTTTTGTTTTCTTTCTGTTTGCCACTGCTACTCCTCACGTGCTGTGGCCTTGCTTCCCAAAGCAGCTGCTGAACCCACAGCAGGGTCCTGGCCATCACCCCCACCTCCTTCCTTCCACCTGTCCCACAAAAAGTTTGAGCTCCTCCAGTGACGGGCAGGTCCTTGCCTGCCCAAAGCTCCTCCAGGGCTATGTCCCCTCATGCTTGTGCAGTTTCCCAGTTTCTATTCACTAGAGTGAGGAGTCTTTTCACAAGTGATGCTGTGGGGGTAGCAAAACCCCCCCACGTGCTGGGAAACAAATACAAGGTGCTGTGGTAGATCCCTCTCGCCTACTTGGACTTAGTTCTTTAATAATTTTGATTTTTTAAAAATTTTATTTTAGAGAAAACCAGCAATGGACGGCCACTTAACAGCACCCAAACCGGTGCAAGGCTTCCTGCTGGCTGTACCACAGATCTGGGATTATCTGTGCTTGCCAACCACAAAAAGGCCTCTCATATAAACAAACTGCATCACACTGCAGCTCATGAGCTTGAGTCAGCCCAGCACCATGTCAAAAGAGAAAGTGTTTGTCTGAAACATCAATCAAAGAGGGTAGGAGGCATTCCACATGATTAGCAGGTGGAATATTAAGTAAGAGGCCAAAAAAAGAGGTTGTGATTTCACAGAAGAAAAAAAAAAATCTAATATAATTTCATGTTTTGTCTGTATTTTTGATTCAATTTCCAAAACTCTGAGTACATGAAAAAATATGCAGGACTGGCTGGAACACACTTGAGGAAATCAAAACAATGGGAACTGGCAGATCACAATGCAGGATTCTTGCTTTTAATGGAAGCTTTGTGCACGTGAGGCACCGACGAGCACTAAAGCCTGACTGTGAGCTGGGCTGAGCTGCAGGGCTGAAACCCGGAGCCACGGCCAGGCCAAGCTCTGCTCTGCCTGCCCAGAGTCAGGGCAGGAGCCTCTGTCTGTGCCCTCAGCCCTGCAGAGTCCCCTGCTCAGCTCACTGTGCAAACGTGCCCTTTTCTGTTCGTTTTTCCAAACAAATTCCTAAATGCACTGGAAAACCCAGAGTGCCCACGACCTGTCTCCCTCCAGTCCTGGAAGCCAACTCCACAAGGCAGGAAGGTGCTTGACAGAGCACTAGGAATAACAGGAGTTATGTTTTCAGTCTGGAACACAGTTAATTCCAACACAGTTAATTCCAACACTGGACCAGCTGCAGCATTCATCCAACCCAACTAAGACTGTGAGGTAGGGTAAGGTAGTGTTTACTTTAAAAAACAGGAAAAAGAGGAAAAATAATTCAGTGCCATGCTGAAAACAAGTCACACAGGTAATTTTTGAGGAATCTACTCCGTCTATGTGTGTGGCAGCAACATTCCCCACTTTATGTCAGCAAAGCCCAGAATGAAATGTAATCATGGAATAGCTCTTTCTTCTCTCCAGAACCGTTGCTGCAAACAGCAGCACACACACCACCCCTGAGCACACCTGCTGCACCCAGGAGCTGGCATTTCTGCAGAGGAACATCCACATTTACCTAGTGCTATTTATTTCCATGTGCACTTTGACATCGAAAACTAATTCTGATGCACCTCCTACAAAAAAGCGAAATGCAGACTTTTCTTGTCCTGCATCTGCAGTTTCTGGGTATTTTTTTCTCTCCAAATTGCCCCAGCTCTGTTTTATGGCACACATCTGTGCAAGGGAGGCACTCTGCTATTCTGCAGCCACCCACCCTGTGCTCACACATAAGTCCAGGGATAAAGTGTCCACCTACTGCTCCCTGTCAGGAGGGAAACTGGGCTGGGAGCAGCAGAGAAAGGAGCAGAGCAGCCAGCACGTGGGTGCTGGGAGTGACTTTGCCTGAAGGTCTCCAGAAAAGCAAACCCCACTACCAACACCCAGCCTGGCCCTTATCTCCGGAGAACACGGAGCTCTCAGCCCAAAGCCATTCCAGCACTGGCTCAGAGTGACACGGGGGTGCTGTGTGAGAGCTGTTTGAACAGCTGCTGCCTCCTCTGTGTGCACGGCTGCCTTTTGGGAACGCCGGGTATCTGCTCCTGAATGCACCTGGAATTATAACCCTCCACGACTGACTGAAGGAAATGCCACAGATCAAAGATGATCAGCTGCGTTTGTTGCTGGGCCAGGATTGCTCCTCCCGTCCCTAAAATGTGTGAAGAATAACATCATTGAACCAACAAGAGCTTACAAACAAATCACCAAAGGTTTTCTCCTGGTGTTTGAGACAGCTCAAGGTGGAGCACAAAAGCAGTCAGGCTGGAAAAGGACACCTCAGGAGAAGGAGGCACTGAGCAAAACACAAACCATGGTATGCCTGTGGCTTTCCCCTTGGACTACAAAAGTAGGAAAAAATGTTAAACACAGCCAATGTTCTCCTGGCACCACACACGGAGCAGAGCTGGATGGGAGCAGGGAGCACACATAAAAAAAAGGAAGAGAATTTTCAAAGTTTTTTAGATTATTTGAAAGGATTCCTGTAAAAGCTGCCCTGCGTTAGAGAACACAGAGGTTTGGTGAGGGAGAGTCGTGTCTTTGCCTCCAGGAGCAGGGCCTGAGGTTTCTCTGGTACCAGCTGTAACAAAGCTGCTCTAATGCCACGGGGCAGAGGGAGAACGTGGGCCAAAGGCAGCTCCTGGCACCTGCCACGGCAGCTCCTGCCAAAGCTGCAGACACACAGGCACTGCTTCAGCTGGGAGCACTCCTGGGAGAGGTGGGAAAGGACAGATCCATCCTTCCTGCACAGTCCAGGGATTCAGGGGTGAGACTCAGGAGCAGAGCTGGAGCAGGGGCAGTTCCTGGAGCTGCCAGGCTCCCCTGCAGGAGTGTGGTGCCTGCAGCAGGCTCTGGGCACACCCTGGGCAGCCCCTGGGCACCTCCAGCCCCAGCCTCAGCTCAGGCTGAACTGCCTCACAAAGGCCTCCTTCCTTCCAGTGCTGCTCTCTCAGCCATTGCATTGAAACCAAATCACTTCATTAGTTTCCTGTTCTTACCAGTCCCTCTGCTTTCAAAATAAATATTAATGATAATAATTAAAAAATCAAAATCCACAGTTGACAATTTAAGGAGCGCCCAAAAGGTGGTAAATCACAGTTCTCCTCTGGATTCTGACACTGCAGACGTTCTCCTGCTCATGCCCAAATGCCACACGGTGCTTATTAATCAGATGAGATCACAGAGCCTTAAAGACAGGAACAAAACCAAAGCTGTGGTGGTCACAAAAAGAGTGTCCTAAATGTAGGGAGGAGGGCAGGGGTGGAGAAGGCACTGCATTCACACAGGACATGACAGTCACAGGCACTGATGCTCCCATGGATGACTGGAGGTCTCCAGGTGCTCTGTGTCTCCAGGCAACACTGCTGCTGCCTCCTAACCCAGCCTCTAAAAAAGCACCAAAAAAAGAAATTGTTCCCTAAGCTGAGGCCCTGGCTGCTGGAAGCAAATTAAACCCTCATAAATACACTTGTGAAAACTGATCGGTTTCTTACGTGAACTCAAACAGCAGGGATGATCCAGCAGAATTATGATGCATCCCAAACTTTTACGCCAAGAAATCTGTGCCAGAATCAACAAAGGACTCGTGTGAATTTTAAAATGCCCTCCCTTTGGATTGGATCTTTTCCAGTGCCCAGACTCGAGCGGATTCTCGAGCTGTGTTTCTAAGTTTTGTTGTTTGGTGGCATCTGGAAGCAGTGCTGAGCTGTCCAGAGAGATCAGCTGCTCTGCTCCCTCAGCTCTGCAGCCACCAGTGCTGCTGTGGCCATCACAGCCACGGGCTCGGGGGTGATTGGCATCCTGAGGACTGGGGGAGAAGCCAAACAGCACACAGCTGATGAGGTGAAGGGGCTGAGCGGATGGCACACGTGTGTTTTTACTGCCTGGCTCTGCAATGTCACACGCAGGGGAGGTCGGAGAGCACGATGGTGTGGTGGAGCATGGAGGGGTGGGATGCTGCTCGTCTTACCAACACATCTCCCATGCCTGTTGAGAATAAAGCCCTCTGCACACATCCCACTGTGGCTGGCACAGGAGAATGATCCCAGAGTGTTCACACAAAACTGTCCGCTGGAACAAGCCTGAGCACCTGTGAGGCACTCATCCAAATCTACAGCAGCACGGGGCAGCCAAAAGGGAAAAACAGAACTCTCATTAGAATAGCTCCTGAAATGAAACAACATTTCTGTCACGCCGGAGATGCCGAGGTGAAGTGTGCTGGGGCTTCCACATCAGCAGCAGGCTGTAATAGAGGCAGTGGTACGCTGAAAACAGGGCTGGAATAAACCCATGGTGATCAGCTAGTCCTTGCTCACACTCCTGTGCTTTTGCCATTCCAGAAATATCCTTAAGAACATGCAGGCAGTCACACAGAAACAGTGCACACCTGTTCCAGTGCACCACCCTCACCATCAGATCCTGACTTCAATAGAGATTATAAATGTCCCTTGCTAATGTTTAAACTCACTGCTTCCACTGACAAATACAAATTTTTTCATTTCCTGTAGGAAAATGATTGCCTTGAAATGCCCCTTTTGATTCTGACATTAATTAATCAAATTAGCTTCCACCACACTTGAGTAAGCAGTGCACTGTGAATATTTCATCTGGTGATATTAAAATCCCATTTTCTTCACAGACTGTCTGGAATTTCACGAAAATGATTTGTTATTCAATAAGATCTAAGATTAAGAGCGATGTGGATCATTTGTGAGCAATTCTGAGCACTGGGAGCTCCTGCTTGCATTTCTGTTATTGCTCCCATACTCAGAGATTTATAATTGAGGTATGTCACAGGGCATTGCCTCTGACCCCCAAAGCCTCTCTGGGCAAACATATCCTCTGTCACTACTCAAGAACATCCATTTAAAATTTATATCATGTCAATGGTGGTGATGCAGCTTTGGAATTCACTGCCCATCACTGCAGGCCAGAGCTCCAGTGTCCATGGAACACCAGGAGCTGGCCCAGCTCCCATGGCACATCCTGCCTCTGCTGTGAAGCCTCCCTGAGCTCAGGTTTCCAAGGGAAGAGGAAATTAAACCAAACAGAGCAGAGGCCAGGGCAGAGCTGTGCTCTGAGGGTGCCCCAGGACAGCAGAGGTGCCCAGGCCCTGCTCGCTGCTCCCGTTCCCAGCTGCGTGTCCAGAGCTGGGCACCCTGCGGAGGAACCTGAGTGGGAAGAGAAACCAAAAGGGCTAAAAAAAAGCCTGCAGTGTCAGAGGAGAAGAGCACCAGTCCAGACTTGCCTCCTCCTGGCCAGGTAACAGCCAGGCTGTGCTGCAGGAGGCACCTGCCAGGCAGAGCTGGGACTCCTTCTGCCAAACAGCCTCTGCTGGTACTGCAACCCACAGCTCCGAAAACGAGGAGCATGCAGGGCTGGAGGTACACAAACACTTAACCACGTCTCTGTGGGGAGCCCAAAGCACTCACCTTCACAGGAAACCCCATCAGCCATGAGGGTGTAGCCGGCCATGCAGGAGCACACAGCATCTCCTGCCACGACACTGCAGAGGTGCTTGCAGGGGCCGTTATCTGCACAACACAGAATTGCAGAGCACGTCAGGAGCCCAGCACGGAGCAGCTGCAGGCACTCACTGCCAGCTCAGCCAGGCACAGCCCCAGTTCAGCAGGGAATTTGTCTCTAACCAACCTGTCCAGGCAGCCCTGAGCACTGCTTCCAGCCCTCCTGCTGCACACACACGCCGGGCCGCTCCCACCCGCGCTGCTCACATCACCCTGCACAGCTGCACTGCCCACCCCGCACTGAGAACAACCCCGCCGAGCTGGGGAACAACCCTGAGAGCAGAGCACAGCCTCCAGTTTCTCCCTCGGGTTCCCCCTGACAATTCCTCAGCCTGGTGCCAGCGGTGACAAATTAAAGCTGTGCCCTGAAATCAGAGTGGTGAAGGCAGGAGTGGGGTTTGGCTCTGTCTCTGAACATTCCTCACTCACCTGCCTCTGCAGCTGGCACCTCCAACCCACCTTTGCACTTGTCCTGCTCCTCCTGCAAGGACACCACCAGGATGGGCTGGGAGGGAGAAGCTACTGGAGGGATGGTGGCTTCGGCTTCCAGCCTGGTCACCTGTGCTCCATCAGGGTCTGCAAGGCAAGGCAGGGTCAGGGACAGCACCAGCCCCACCAGACACCCCACAGCAAGGGGTGACCCCATCATCCCACTCCATCAGGGTTTGGAGCAGGAAACAAACATCATGGGTACAGATCAGAGAGCCTGGCTGACAGTAACTTCAAGTATGGCAATATCTGAATAAACCAGAAAGTGCTACTTTTATTTTTAAAATATTTGCTGTATTTTAAATACAGTGGCTTTCTTTCATTTGGTATTTGATGGAAAAAAAATCCCAAACCCAAAACAAGCCTTTGACCTTATTCTGTCCATCCTATTTCAACACAGACAAACAACAAACACTCACCTTCACAAGCATAGGATACTTTGGAATGACTTTTGTACAGCCAAGTGGAAAGCATGACAGCTGCTGTCTGCCACTAATATCTTCAACAGACAGTAATGTTAAAGGTATCAGAAAAAAGGGAGCTCTGTTACATCACAAGAGTAACCCAGTTTATCAGTATCATCAAAACAGAAGCCTGAATCCATAGGGCCAAATTCTGCCTTAAGAGGGACGTGTCCTGTTCCCACTGAGTTCAGGAGTCACCTGGAGCAAAGTGTGAGCCCCCAGACAGTGACAACCTTGAAAGACTCAGGGTGATGGCAGTGCAGGTTTGGGGTATGGGAGGAGTGATTTCCTCAAACAAATGAAGCCAGCACAGACACACAACGGGCTGTGGCACAGAGACAAAGTCACCTGCTTGTGGCAAAGCCTGAGTGATTCCCCCAGGAATGCCCGGTTGTGCACGGACACAGAGGGAAAAGGAGAACTGAAAGGCCCCTGTGCCATGCATGGTTCAGCCAAGCACAGCCCCCGAGGTCCCCAACCTCCCCCTGACCCTCCCTCAGCCTGGCACAGCAATGACAGCACCAGCCCTCCCCGCCCTGGCCCCTGCCCTGCACCTCTGAGGTGCCACGTGTGTGCCCTGCCCCCGTCACAGCCCATTCCCAGCTGAGCTCTGCCAACCCCCTGCACCCCCGGGCACAGCCCTGAGCCCCACAGCCCCACAGCCCTGCAGGGACGTGACCCAGATCACAAAGTGCTCCAGCCAGAACTGCAGCCCAGGCAGTGCTGGGACAGGCAAACCAGAGCAAAACCACAAACACGCTCCAGGTGAGCAACCAGGCCAAATTCTGCAGTGCTAAAATAAGAACTTTTCTTTGCCTCTTTTGGATGAGGTTCTGTTTCCAGAATTTTAATATAAACAGAGCAGACAGCTGCCACAGGAAGAGCCCAATGCATTACTGAGGTAAATGGTGGAACAGCACCCTGAGAAGGATGACAGAACGCTCATTGTTTGGCTTGGGCAGAGTATCAGAAGCCTAAGGAATTCTGTCATTGGATGGAAACGCTGGTTTTGCTTGTTAAATAACAGAAAGCACTCGTAACTAATATGAGGTTTCAACTTCGTGAGTTATCTGATTTGAAATCTTGCCATTGGAGAACTCCACACATCAAAACAATTACAACACAATAGACTTTCTTTTCCAGACTTCCACCACATTAGATAAATTTAGAGTCTGTTATCACTGAGGGATGTTAATGATTTTAGATAAAAATCAAAGCTCAGGAAGCAATGTTGTCTGTCTGAACTGAGTTAAGTTTATCTAAAGAAAACCTAACTGTGAAACACAAAATTACTCTGAGAAGAAAAGATTTTTCTTTAAAAATCTTTACAAATCCTCTTCTGAAAAGTGCAAACACTTTTGATTTGAACACATGAAACACCACTCTCATCTCGCGCCACCAAACACAAAAATAACGCATAGTTAAGTTTCCTAAATTATCACTTTTCTTTACATTTTACCATTTCTACAGAACACGTCCACACACCAATCATAAAAAAACCTCAGAGAAACGGCAGAGAAACGAAAGGAAAGCTTGGTAGCTGAGTGCAGGAGGCACAAAGACAGTGCCCTTCGTGTCCCTTTTCTCACCTGGCGAGCAGCTGGTGCCATCCTCCTGCAGGGTGAACTCCGGGAAACACGAGCACTTGTAGGAGCCCACGGTGTTGATGCAGAGGTGCTGGCAGAGCTCCCCCCCATAGAGCAGACACTCGTCCAGGTCATCTCCAGGCAGGCTGTTGGACAGCTCGGCCTCATTGCTGATGGACAGGGCTTCGTGGTGATCCTCCCTCTCTGAAACTACAACACAACACCTCTGGCAGCTGCTCTGGCACGGAACGGGCATTGCCCAGTGGCACTGTGGTCACACAAACACCACGGAAAGTCAGATCTGCCCAGAAGGGTCACTGCGTGTTTAAGGATCAGAAACATCCACACGTTCTTTGCCTTTCCCAAACTGCTTTAGGAACAAGGAAAACTTGATCTGAGAGGAAAGCAGCTGTGCTCCTGCTGCACTGCTCCTTCCAGCACAGCCCTGAACGCCAGTGTGACACAGAGCCCTTGTCTGCAGTGTCCCCCAGGGTACAGATGGACACTCACCCTGCAGTGTCCCCCAGGTACAGATGGACACTCACCCTGCACTGTCCCCCAGGGTACAGATGGACACTCACCCTGCAGTGTCCCAGGTACAGATGGACATTCACCCTGCAGTGTCCCAGGCACAGATGGACACTCACCCTGCAGTGTCCCCAGGTGCAGATGGACACTCACCCTGCAGTGTCCCAGGCGCAGATGGACACTCACCCTTCTCGGGGGTCACTGTTGGCACAGGCTCGGGATGCCGCCTGATCTCTGGCTGGATGAAGTGATCCCCCCCTTCACAGCAGGACAGCATCACGTGGCTGCAGGGGTAGCCCAGGTTGATGTTGGCCTCGCAGGTTTTCCCCTCGCTCCTCAGCCGCAGGCCCAGGCTGCAGCAGTCACAGCATTGCTGCAAAACAAGGGCACTGTCAGCAACGAGCACTTGGAAACACTGAGCAAGCTGCCAGGGCAGTGGTGGAGTCCCCATCCCTGGAAGTGTTCAAAAAACGCGTGGATGTGACACTTGAGGACACGGTTTAGTGCTGAACAAGGTGCTGGTGTCAGGTTTACAGGTGCACTTGATGATCTCAGGGGTCTTTTCCCACCTTAACAATTCTGTTCTGTGATTTAAGACGGCTTCAGGGACAAGCCCACACACACCTGGAACTGATCTGCACTTTCCTAAGCAGTGGAGCATCTGGAAAAACATTTGGAGTTTGGACGGCTGCAAATACCAAAGCTTTACTTGTGCTTGTTTTTGCCATTCTGCACCCAGCGGGTCAACGGCAGCCACAACAAACACAAAGTCATGTCAGCAGCTCCACACGTCAGGAGGGAGGGTGCTGCACATCAGCTCCTCCCAGCTCTTGCTCACAGGCCTTGTTTGTGTGCAGTACGAACAAAAATGATAAACAAAATAACACAGATCTGTACCCCTGCATTAGTTTTAGCTCAGTTTTGTCACCTTTAATACGCAAAACAGAAGAAGTTCAAGATAATACATGCTTCTACTGAAGTACTATAAAATATGCAATATTTGCCTTGAAGACCCTGGCTTCTTTCAGTCATAGTTTGATTCACAATTTATCCCATGTGCAGGCATGACAGAGAGTATTAAATCAGTCATACATCTTTGGGCTCACATATTTTCCAGGTGAACAAAACTGTCTCATTTTCCAGTGGAAAAACTTGTTTGTTGAAAAGTTCCCTCTAAAATGCAAAAATCGGAATGCCTTCTGTTAGCTGCTTTTTGAACTTCCCAGGAATTCTACAACTGATTTAATAGCAAAGATGACTGTTTTTACCTTGCAATTGAGAAACACCTTCAGAACCATTCTTTGGTTCCCAGCTTTCTGCATTCCACTCGAAACTATCTTTGCTGGAACCCTGCATAATTGGATTTACCATGGTGGAGTCTCCATCCACTGGGAAAAATCCCCAAGCATGTGCTTTTTGTATTAATAACAATTAAATCTAATGAAGATTAGATTGACTGAGCACAGGTTGAACTCCTGGATCTGAGACACCAGCACTGCCTCCTTCACCTTGCAGCAAAAGGAAGGACCCTACACCTAAAATGCCTGAAGACCTACAAATGTTTGTAACCTGGAGGTAAAACCCTGGCTTTTGGCAGGACAGTGTAAATATCTTGCTGGTTTTTGGGGAAATCAATCTTCCCAGATTCCAGACAAACTTGTTTGATTTACACCACAGCAGTTACTAAGAGGAGACAGGTGAGGGGAAACACCACGAAGGACTGTCAGCATCCTCTGCCAGATCACCTCTGAAACAATGTTCAACCATAATAAAATTAGAAAACCTTTCTTGTAATACAAAGCAATACAAAGCTGGATTATTTTGTATTACAACAGTACATACTGTAATGCTAAAGTAATACAAAATCTCAACAGCCTCAATATTTATTGATTTTTTTTCAAGCAGTAGCTGCAATGACTCAAGAGCTAAACAAGCTAAATAGGTGAGCAAAGCTGTTCAGTGATTTCACTGTCTCAGATGGTTTATCTTAAAGGAAAAAGCCCATGGGAACTGGCATGAGGAACCATTCCACAGGAGTATTTTGTCACTGGTTTCAGCTCAGACAGGAGTGATGGAGTTCTCCCTCCCCACCTCTGCCTGAGGTGCAATCAGACCGACTGCACAGCCTGGCTCTGCCTGGCATGCAAACCACCCCTGCTGAAAACCTAACAACAACAATTCTGCCACATTTCAGACATATTAATGTCTTCCCCCAAATGCACAAATTCTCTTTTTACCCTAATGATAGGCTTCAGACCCAAATTAATCACGGTTCTGAAGATGACAAATCAGCCCAGCTAATTAAACCTTACACTCTGCAGTGGATGTCCACGTTCTCTGCTCTCCCAGTGAACAATTATCTGTGAGAATCTCTGATGTACAGGAACAGATAGAACTAATCAGGTTCCTGCTGAGCCGACGGAAGCTGCACTTAAGCTGAGCCATAGCTATGTAAATTATGATCAGAGGGAAATGAATTCTGAAAGGCGGTGTTCTGGTGGAAACAAGACAAGCAAGCTGCTGAATCTTCAAACTGGTTTAAATTGGTTTGGCTCCACTGATTCTCATAAAGCAAATCTCATTTATCAAAGCAGAGGCCGTGGCTCAGGATTTGTGATTTGTGCTGTCCGCTAATGGTTTGCCTTTATTTATGAACAAAAGCTTCCATCATCATCTAAATGCTTGTTCCTCTAGTGCAGCATTGTGTAGAACTGGGAAAGGGGGCCACAATTCAACACCAGAGCCAAGCAAACTCTCCAGTAATGGGCTTCACATTAGATCTTCAATTAAGTTCTGCCCCATCATTTCCTAAATTCTTCTACACTATAGACATAAAAATTAAAATGGACTTTTCAAAGAGGGGAAGCACAAGCAATACAGCCAGCTAAGTCTACAAAGTGGAGATGGAAATAATTCAAAACAGCATCCCTGTGAAGTTTTAGAAGGGGCTGCAAACTCAAATGCGAGCAGCACTGTGCTGGTAAGGACACAATAAAGGAAACTCTCACACCTGCTAGGTTCATCAGAAAGAGGGGAAAAAAAGAGACTTTATTTACATTTCTGATACTTTATAGGGTTTTCAATTCCACAAGGGATTGGAGGACATGTCACTTCCTCCTCAATCCCACTGGAGAAAAAGGATGCTCGTCAAACTTTCTCTTATCACAAAAGGAATGAAAACCAGAAAAGACAGTTAAATAAACATTGGTCATTATTTACATGAAAGTGTGTGAAAATCTCTGACTCCAAGGCTAAAACAGAAGGCTTAGCAAAAACCAGGACAACACAGCACCCTTTCCCTGCCACACTCCTCCAGCTTCACCCTCCGTGTGCCCCACAGTGACACAGGCACAAAGCCCAGCTGAGGGCAGGCACTGAGCACACCCAACCCTCGGAGCAGCTCACCTTGTAGGCCGAGCCCGCGCAGGGATCGCTGTCCTCGGGGCCGCAGCTGTCCCCCTCCTTGGCGGCCACCATGCCGGCCAGGCAGCTGTTCTCCCTGACGGCGGCCACGCAGCACTGCTTCTGGGCGATCCTGCAAGGGCCAAGCCACCCCGTGGGACACGGCCCGGGCTCTGGGGCACGCTCTGGAAACGGCCCCATGGCCCCAGGACCAGGGCACGCCCGGCCCCCGCGCTGGCACTGCCCAGGCACCTTGGGCTTGGGGTCAGTTCTGGGCCCCTCAGGACAAGGAGGACATTGAGTGTCCAGGGAAGGGGTTGGGGCACCAGGAGCAGCTGAGGGAGCTGGGGGGGAGCTCAGACTGGAGAAAAGGAGGCTCAGAGGGGACCTGGAGATTGGGCAATTCAGATAAAAAAATGGAAAGGGATGTCTCTTATCCCAGCGGAAACCAGGCAGTGACAGACACTTGGCTGCTTTTCCAATCCCCATGGCCATCCCTGGCAGTGCCCAAGGCCAGGCTGGACAGGGCTTGGAGCAGCCTGGGACAGTGGAAAGTGTCCCTGCCCATGGCAGGGATGGGATGGGATGGGATGAGCTTTAAGGTCCTTCCAACCCAAACCATCCTGGGATTCTGTGATTCTGCTTCTTACAATCTTTAGGCAGCGAGATGAGCTGGAGCAGACTCTTGGGAGCTGCAGGACTCACAGGGTTCCACCACAGAACAGACAGTGCCCCGGGGCTGCAGAGGGGCAGGGTCACCAGCTCTGCTCACTGGCACATCCCCCAGTGGCAGCACCAAGTTTTGGTCCTTGCTTTCCAGGCTCTGAAGCCACATACTTGAATACTTCTTAAATTAAATTTTTTCTTTGGACGTAATATTTATAGACAGGCTTAAATCTTCAAAACAGTGACGCAACTGAAATTTTAGAAGTAAGACAAGTGAGCCCCCGATCTCTTATTCCTTTAAATCCCAATAGATTCACAGGGACTGAAACATTTAGGATCTGGCTTTTTCATCTAAAACCAGCCTCAGATGTGCAGGTGCAACTCATTAACGTACTGGATTTGCACCTCTTTAGGCCACGGCTGGAATGTTTTAATCTGCCTTTATTTCACAGGCAGTTGGTACTCACCAGTGGTGCCACGCCAGATCCCAGCAGGGAGCATTTTCATCTCCCAGCAGCTTCAGAAAGGTGCAGTGATACTGAATTTGACAAAAGTCATTCTGCCCAAGCTCTTCAATGCTCTAAATGATGGGGTCACTCTTGGAGAACGGGAGTCTGGAGCAAGTTTGTCTCCATCCCTCCCCAAGGCCTGCCCCAGACTGGTGGGGAGGGGGTGGGATGAAGTGTGGCTTGTGTGGCACTGGCTCCGTGTCACCCTGCACCCATCCTTGCTGTCCTGCAGGGCAGAGAGAGCCTGGCACCCTCTCCCCCCAGGTGCTGCTGGCACCAGCAGCAGCATCAGGCACGAGCTCCCCCCTGCAGCAGCACCAGGGGCCACTCACAGTGGGCACTGAGCACATCCCCTAATGACAGGGACAAGGGGAACTGAGCTCTGCCCTCCCCTTTAGCTGCAGCTCCACACGTGTGCTGAAACGGGAAACAAAAACCTGTGCTCTGCTCGTGTGGGAGACAAAAAGGAACCTTAAAAAGCTTTTTTGTTTAGATTAGATTTTGGGCAAACAGAGGGGGAAATCCTGGCTTCTAATTTGCCATGGCGTATTGCCAGTCTACCAATAATTTAGACAATGAATGACAGCTCCCAGTCTCCTGGACATCTCATGAACTTCTTCTCAAGGGATACTCTTTGAGTTAACCGAAAATGTTCAGTTCCACCTTACGTACCTGCAAATATCACCATCCATGCCACTTACAGGGATTTCTGTGCACTCCCCGTTGTCTATGGCCCACTGCTGTCCAGCACCACAGCAGCTCTCGATCAATTCCTTCGTGGAACCTGTATGAAACACACACACAGATTTCTTTAGATTATTTTCCATGGAATGGATTGGGTTTCACTCTGTTTCTTAATTGAGCAGATCTTTAAAATAACGATAGTTCAGGGTAAGGTTTTCCCTTTCTTTTCACATTTTGTTTGGTTATAAGGAAAAAAAAAGAAAAGAGACAACGGATACCTGAAACATCTTGGTATAACTGATCACCTGGTGATGTCTCTCAGGGGGGAACAGCAAAGGAAATGAAGAGTTTTAAATGCTATAAATGACACAACTGGTTTGAAGAAAACTCTGTATTTGACAACTCTGAACAAACTCCCTGAAAAATCATGCTTGGCCACTTGATGCACGTTGATTTAATAAGTCATGATGCTCCTGTAACAGTGCCCTCACTACACAGGCTGGGTTAGCATTGAGTGCCCCTGCCCTGGAGGGTTCAGCTGGCTTAAAACCACAGTGAAAAGGGTTGGGAAACATAACTGACTCTGTGAAACACTGGCACTGAGATGTAGTAAGAGAGATGGACATGTAGAAAGCTGCTCTAGTTCCCACATTTTCCTCTGTGGATTTCCAGCAAAGATATAAATTTGCAGGCTGCAGTGAAATAGGATTTTGCTGTATCCCATACACTACTGCACAGACTTGGGGCACTTTGCTCTCCTCCAGCCTTCGGGGTGAAACAACCCAAACCAGACCTGCAGCCACCGTGCCCCCAGCCCGTGCAGGTGCAGGGGGGTTAATGACCAAAGCCATTTGTGTCCCCCACCCTGCCCAGGTCCTGCTCACACACCAGGGCACCACAACAACCTGCACATGGCCCTCGGGCTCTGCAGTGCTTTCATTTTATACAGCACATTACCAACCTCAAACTATCCTTGAGTCCTGAAAGCTGTATCAGGTGTAGGAGTTGCTCTGTGACATTGGAGGGCTGATGTATGCAGTTAAACTGGCAGGAAACACATCCAGTACCAGATAATTACAACACACTGCTATAAAACAGTTAAATTTTAACATAGTTTTAATTCACTCCCTCGGTGGAAACTCCATTCATTTTACCAAGTGCTGAAATACATTTGTTGCTCTTGCTGGAACATGAGAATAGAGCAGAATTTAACTATCAATATTGCAGTAATCTACATGATTTATAATTCAAATAAAAGTGAGTTACTCATTCCTCCCTAAAGATTCAATATCACATTGCTCTACTGAAGTGCCATACTATTAAACAGTCATATTTGCAAAATATATTGCCTTTTGTTGTGATCTTATGAATAATTAAACCCAGAATGAAGTTATCATAAAATAAACAAACTACTGCATTTTATCTTCATCAGGAGTTTTAAAAAACCTAGAATAACTCGCAATAGGACTCACAGACATTAGCATGGATTTATGATATTTTAATACTCCATTAGCAAGAACAAATATATACAACTAAATTCCTGCACAGGACTGAGGATCACAGAGCTCCTATGCTGGATAGAGATTTTCAGCTCCATGTGTAACAGACTTTGAAATACTAAAACATTCAAACAGAGCTTTGTTTATTTGGGGCTTCCACGCTATTAGCAGATTTAAAAGCAGATTTGCATCTGCTCATGGAAAACAAAGTCATTTTGTTTGAGAACTCTGTAATCCTGGGGTTTTTTTATATACTGTGTGAATCTTTGATACTTCATGAAGTCGCTTCACAACCCATCTGCTCATAGATAATTTTCTATTTATAGATTTCTTCACTAGGGGGGAAAAAAAGGTAATTTCTGTCAGGCTGCACTACAGAACAGCAGCAGTCTCCTCACTCGTTTGCAATTCAGTAATTCACCTCCTGCAATTAGCACTCTGCATCAGTCTGAAGATACGAACTAAAGAACATTTTGGCCCAATCTCAAAAATTTGTGTATTGTCTTCTAAAAACATTTAGAAGTTAATTCAAATATTTTGAAAACCATTTTTCCCTCCGAGAATTTTAACTCCTCCCTGCCTGTGCTTTAAAGCTGTCTCGGTGCCTGATCCAACCCTGAGCAGCAGTGGGATGGCCTCAAACTGACCCAGGGACACAACCATCCAGGTTATCCATAGTCACACGAGATCCACGCAGCTTTTACATGCTAAGAATTTCAGCTTTCAGCCACAAAAAGCTGCTGAGGGTGGGTGGGTGTATTTTAAAAAGTTTAGTTGGAGCTCAAACGGAGGAAAGCACACAGTTCAAGGCTACTAAATTATTTCCTCCCACTGACACAGTGAACCTGAAGTTTGTCAGAGCAGCAAGGGAGACAAAGGGGATTTTCACAAACTCCCCCCTCCTTTTTCCCTCCCAATGTTCACAAATTGTGTTTCAGGAGTGATAAGTCGTCAGCCAGCTCTAGAAGGTCAAGAGCATCTCAGTTTCTTGACAGCTTTTTTGACACTGAAGTTTCCCTGATTTCAGCTTCCCCTGAACTTCCACTCAGACCATTTACCACCTTTAGCACCTCCAATTTCGTTGCTTCCTCCCACTCTCACTTCGGGTTTGCAGCTCTGCAGAGCATTTGCATCGACTGAATGACTCCTGTGATGCAAATTCCCATTCTGGGAGCCAGCACTCCTGGCTGAGCTGTCAGCACACTTTATCCATCATTCCGTTCCAAGGGCTCCTTTGGTCTCAGCAGAAAGGCAGACAAACTTTAGGACATCAGCATTTCCTCGCTGAGCCTGGTAAAACCCTGGCCCAGGGTGCCCAGAGCAGCTGTGGCTGCCCCTGCATCCCTGGCAGTGCCCCAGGCCAGGCTGGATGGGGTTGGAGCACCCTGGGACAGTGGGAGGTGTCCCTGCTCACATCAAGGGTGGGATGGGATGAACTTCAAATCCCTCTGCACACAAACTGTGCTGTGAGCCTACAATTCCTCACATGATGGGAGCAGTGAGGACTAATCCATCACAGCAGCCAACCCACACAAGCCTCCTACCCACGAGTGGACAATTGTTTTCCTTTCTACTAAAATTACTCCAGGAGCCATGACGTTAAGGAGTCTCAGATAGTAACTTTAACTACAGGAGAGACCCAAGTAAGGCAGACATAGTGCAGGGGCCTGGATAGAATCACTTGGCTCCATGTAGAGGTAAAGTTCAGAAGTGGTATTAACCCCAAATACAATTATCCATGAGCCAGGGAAAGCCAGAGCACTGCACGAATCACCGTGGGGATCAGCATGGCAGGGGCAGGGCACTGTCGGCCCCAGGCACCCACATCTCTGCACTGCTGGCTTTAATTCCAGCTGTTAACTGCTGCATCAGCACTCCCATGTGAGAGAGGCGAAGCTCATACCCCCAAAACTGAGCTGAGCCCTTGCTGTTATGATGGAACATCCTATTCCACTCCTACACCTGAGGAAAAGAGTTTATCTTCCCCTAAACTATAATATCTACCCTCGGTGGAGGGGGAGAGGGGATTAAACACCAACAAACAACACAGGATCTTGCAAGGAAATGAGTTTGTGCACCGAAATTGATTCTGATGTGGAAACTCAGGAATGAGACACTCCATTAGGGCCCATCTCCCTCTGGAGGATCTCATTGCTCATCCACATGGGAAGCTGACAGCCACGACTCTCGAGATGAAACATAACTGTGGAAAAAGCAACTGCACAAATGCACAAATGCAGCTTGGAAAGTTGTTTACAGATTGACATCTGCCTGTGTTCCCTTTCAAAGGAAGGGGTATCCACACCTGCAATGCACCCAGCACATACACTGAACAAGCACTGTTTGCTCACACTGCAGAAAAGTAAGTTGTATTTCCTTATCACATACCTGCCTGAGAACATAAAACCATATATTATGAAAAATAATGACAAAAACCTCACAGAACAACTTGGTGGAGTTCTTCAAATACTGAAAAATAACTGCTTCCAGTGGGTCCTTTTTCTGCTCCAATCTCTTCATCATTTAAAGCTCTAATAAATAAATAAATAACAAAGTACTGTAGCTTTACCCCTTAATGGGCTGTCATTTCCTATCTTATCAACAGCCTGAGAGGCTTTATTAAATCCCCTCCTTGAATTTCACCATTTAGGTGTGCACTGGAACATGTTTTCAACTTGATTTATCTGGGATGGCTGGGAAGATGTTTTAATGAGCAAGGTAAAGAGGAGAAGAACATTTATCTTGGCAGAGAGAGGGGAGGGGAGAGTGACAACACAGCCCCAGAGCCAGCTGCTTTCACTCCAAACCGAGCTATCACTTACGTCATCAGGGCTGGTTAAGCTCTC
This sequence comes from Platysteira castanea, assembly GCA_013397175.1. Lineage (NCBI taxonomy): Eukaryota > Metazoa > Chordata > Aves > Passeriformes > Platysteira > Platysteira castanea. Next base: position 43,253 of record VYXC01001354.1, read on the forward strand.
CCCAGGACCTGTTCCCAGATAATTGAGCCGGGCTTTACTCCGAGCAGGTTCCTGCAGGCTCCTCCAAGCGCCCCAGCGCTCAGGACGTGTCTGACTCTAAATCTCCCCGAAACGAGGGCAGTGCTCGAGTGTTTCCATGACCAAACCCGCAGTGAGCTCACTGCTCGGGACGGGGCTTTAACCCTCGTGCACCCCTCAGCCTCTGGGCTTCTCTCCTTGCAAAAGATGGAAAAGCAGATTGCAGGAGAAACATGGGCTGAGCCCAGCATTCCACACGCATCTCATGGATCCAATCCAGCTCCTAATCCTTCTTCTCCACCAGCCTCTTCCATTGCTGCTGGACAGCCTGCCATGCCACCACAGCAGTGCCAGGGAGCTCCATCACACTTGGAGCAACTTGCCTTCACTTTAAACCTTATGCAGCAGAGTGGTTTCCTACATCCTCCCAAGGCACCCGCGTCTCTCCGGGAATCCATCCCACCACTCATCCGGGACGAGTTCCTGCTATATTGCCTTCACTCCCTGGGAAGCATCTGCTTTCTATTTCGACCTGAAAACATTCTGTTTCCTACATTATTCTTTTTTCATAAATGCCTTATGCTGGCTTGCTTGGCAAAACATAGAGAGCTGTGTCTGCCCCAAGGCACAATGAAAAACTGGATAACCCAGGCCGAACATTCATTTTACTGTGCACCATACAATGGAGACATACATCAACATAACCTCAGCCAGGCTTGTTTGGCAGATTTTGTTCAAAGTGTGAATGAATAGCAACCTTATATTCCCTCTGGCTTTAGTCTGGATAATCCTTGTAAGTCAAAACTTGTATTACCTGTGGCAGAGGCCAGATAGTTTAGACGATGTTTGGTCTTTAACATTTCCATGACAGCATCCTTTATTAGGTCCAGCTTGAAAGAAGGAGGGGGGGAACAACTAAATAAATTCTTTAACCTTTTTTCACCAGCTACAAACCCAAGCAATCCCTCTTTGTGCCATTTCAAAACCTGTCTCATTTTGCTGTATCCTTCTGCCACTGAGTTTGAAGGGGAACAGTTCCTACACAATCATCCTTCTATTAGTGACAATAATAACTCAGAGCAGGCTGAATGTTTCTTGCCCTTCAGCACAGTCTTGGCTGTATTTTCCCTCTCAACCTTCCTTCCCCAGATATTGCACAGAGTATATTTCTGCTGGCTATTAACTTTCAAAAGAGCTGAGGCTTTGGAAAGCCTGGTTCCAATTATCCTTGTAATTCCTGTCGAAAGAATTTTATCTTGGGGAGAGCAAGCTCTGTGCATGCTCTGTTTTGTGGCTAGGTAGGCTCCCTTCTTCAAAGCATTTCCACCAGCCCTGTTTAATTTTAAAGTTAGAATTCAGAGGAATAGTGTTTATCAGGGAATGTAGTCAGGGACTGCCTGGCAGAGCTCTTGGGAAAATTAGGCAGGATCACTGAATCTGCTGCAACCCAAACACTGAGTAAGCCAAGCACTTCCAGTACGTTCTTAACCAATTACAAACTGAGCTGAGATTGTAATGGTACTTAAATTACAAAATCAATATTCCTTCTTAAAAAATATAAAGGCAAACAAACATGAAGAAGCAAAGAGATGTGTGTGTAAGGCCTTCATTTAGCTTAAATGCTCCCCTAACTTCTGATCGTTTATCTACCGAAAAAAATGCATTAATTTCACCATTACCCACTCAGACCCACACAGTGCAGTGTTAGGGACAGCCCTCCATTAAGCTTCTAAAATTAAATTTTAGAAGTGTAGCAGTGAAAAAGGTCTTTGTTTTGGGCTGGGACTGTTGATCAAGGACAAGCCAAGCTACTGTGCCATTTTGGAGTTCAACTGCCTAAAACCACTACACACACTTTAATCAGGCATATAAATACATTATTCATTCTCATGCCGATCACAGGGAAATTGTATTTTTGTTTGAAGTCCTGAAGGAGGGTTGTACATTTGTATCTGAACCATATCTGACTTCCTGGGGCACAGACTGCAGCGTGCACACCCTGGCAGAGCTAACATGGGATAGGGAACTGCCTATGGATGCTCCTATGGACTTGACCCCAAAGGTCAAACATCTCTCAGGTTGCTGTTGTGAGCCTTTAGGCTTCTGAGTTTTGTACCTCTGGCAACTGGAAAGAAAATCCTCAGCACTTGCCCAGTGCCCAGTCTGCTTCCACCAGCTCAACACATGCAACACAGGCTGAAAATACACAGCCTTAGCTGCCCTCCAGGAGAACCCACCCAGAAATGGCTCACAGAAAAAGTCTTGGATCAATCTGGGGGGGGAAAAAAAGCCAAGATTTTCATTTTTCTCGTGACCAATTCATCCGAAGTAGAAACACTGTAAAATTCCTCAGAGGAGTGAACTGAGTGTTCATCTCTATTCAGAATATCCCTGAGCACACCGGGCAGATTCACCCCTGACTCGTCCCCAGCTGCTGGTGCCAGCTTGTTTTCCTGCTCCATTGCTCAGCGCAGCTTTCAGGGGGAATGGCACAGCACGAGCCGTGCACACCTTGAGAAGGTAAGAACAGAGAGAAAATTACACGATAGCATCAGTCCCTGGCCTGAACGGCCCCAGCAGTGCTCCTGACCAAGTATGTGCCCTCCAGCTCTGCTTGGCTGAGGGCTGGGGACAAAAAGATTCTGCATAACAGAGGAAGGAAACCTCTGAGTTTTAATTAGTGAGTAGGGATGCTTAAACAGAACAGAAGAGCTGTTGTAGAGCTCCATCTCCTTATCTGGGAACCCTCCAGGATTCCTCGCTAGTCCTTGTCAGGTTAATAATCATAAATTACGTTGTTCCTTTCTTTTATGGTGATGTTCTGAAGAGATCTCTCATCTCCTCAGGCTTTTCTTGATGAAGTTTTGTAATCAGGGCTCGGGCAAGAATTTCAGCAGTACTGATTGTGGCCCAGGGCATTTCCTGGATTAATGACAGGCTGGAAGAGCTGATGGCCCCCAGTTCTGCCTTGATCCAGTAACCCCAAGGAGGTTTAAGCTCTCCAGGATGCACCCAGTGCCAGAACACTTACTGTGAAGGAATTTCAGTGGGACACTTCAGTCAACAGCAAGGAAACAAACCTCCTTTCATCCCTCACAAAAGTAGGAGGACACGTTAATTTGAATGGGCTGGTAATGATGTTTAGATTGTTCCAGGGGAATTTCGCAGCCCTAGCAGGAAGCACAGCAGGAAATCTCTCCTTTGCCATGCAGTATGCCTCAGAACCACAGATGCTGGGAAACAAGGTGTTTTAGTTCCCCAAGAAAGGAATGATTTGGGGTAGCTCCAAAGCTGCTGGGACAAGAGCTCCAAGCTGTGCTCCCTTCAGCAAGGGTTAGGACCACCTTGCCAGTATTGGCAAGGCTGCTTGTAGGGAGGAGTTGTTTGTTTATAAATTCAAGTAAAATGCGCTGCAACCACATTATAATGAAAGATTGGCTATCTGGCAAGAGCCAGTATAAACCCTCTTGGGATCACAAGCTTTCTAGGCAATTTGTGACAAAAGCTTTCATAAAAAATATGAATATTCCGTTTTCAGTAAAAGAAAAGTGCCCTCCAAACGTTCCAGGTTAGGAGCCCTCCCTTTAATCCTCCTGTCTGAGGCAGAATGCAGGGGCAGAGGCTGGGCTGTCACACCGCTGTGCCCAGGGGCCATGGGCACGGCCCCACAGTGCCAAAGCAGCAGTGACCCAGCTGCTGGGACAGACAGGAGTCACCACAGCAGCCTCACAGCACTAACCAGCATCATCTGCATCCAGCTGGAGTCCTGCAGCTCTCACCCTTGACGGGTTCTCTGTTTCCCTACTGCTTTTCCTCTCCAGAGGCCCTCCATCTTCTCCCTTTCCTACCTGCACACATTACTCCTATTTTTCTTGACCCGTTTTCCTTATCTCCCCCCAAATGCTATCTCTCTTCCCGCATCTCTTCAGAAAATCACTGACCAAAAACCCCAATCAATCCATTTCCCTCCAAGCCAGGACACAAAACCACCACCCAGCAAGGCCACCACTACTGGTGCTGCATTTCTCACCCAGTCTGCCTTTACTGGCCCCAAAGCTCTGTGCACATCCACCTGCTGTGAGGCCCTGGGTGCAGTCAGGACCAGTGCTCAGCGTGTTCTGAGTGCTCTCCCAAGTGCCACCACCCCTGAGCTCGTGTTCCACAGGAGCTGGGATGAGCAGATCCATTATCCACTGGCAGCACCAGCACGTGCTGTGTCTGTGCTGCACCAGCCCAGTGCATCACTCCTGAGTGCAGCCACCCGGAGCCAGGGGATGCAGTGAAGGGACCGTGACACCAGCACTGAACCCACACCACTGGAATAGATCTCGTTCCTGGGCTCATTGACTCCTCAATGGCTTCTAATTCCCACTGTCCGCACACGAACTGACTGCCTCTACAACCCGGTGAGTAACACTTCAGGAACCTGAGAGAACACGGAAAGCTGAGCTGAGAGCTTCATGAATTCCCAGCAATACCAAGATGACTTACATTTACAGCCTGTGCAGTGTAAAGCACCGCTGCCTGGCACAGTGGAACCATTTCTGACTGAAGGCTAATTGCTTTTCCTCACCATCATCTGTTAAAGTCGTGATTAGCACAACTCCAGGCACTTGGTTCGTGGAGTAAAGTTATTTCATTAGGAACTAATATCTAATACTGAACAGAGGGAAAAGAAGCCCCCTGAACAAAATTCTGCTTTCCACATCCTCTTATCACCACAAATGTTCCCATGTTATAGTTGTTTAATTACCTAGGAGTGGGAAAACTGCTTAGCCACTTCCAGCTTTCCAAGGCTTTGTGTCACTTTACAATGACACAAACAGGTTTAATGACATCAGTTATCACTGAGAATCTGGGATTTAAAGAGTGGGTTTTTTTGCAAACCTCTGTACAGTAGAGTTGGTACATAAAAAACAACTGCAGATGAGGAAAATACACTGGCACTTAAACACAGAAGGTTACATTAGTTCCCCAGAGTCAGCAACTGCCTTCAAACAAGATCACCCCAAACCCCCAAACTGCCCAGTTCTCTGCCAGCACCGCAGAGATCCAACTCAAACAGACACAACATGGACAGGTAAGACTTTCTAAATGCTATTTCCATGGAATAGCTCCAAAACACTTCATATGTTTAAAAAGTCCATTAAATTTGATATGTTTGCTTGACATCCAGTGATACTTGCTAAAAAGAAAGACTCAACAGTTTTAACCCTTGATGCAGTATTTTCCCAATCCAGTTTGGAGCATAGAAACAAGTTCCAAACTGAACTTAGGAACTGTGCACCCAGCACCATCCAGCACCAGCCCTGCTGGAGGAACGCAAGGGATCTGACATTTTACTAAGCTATAATCAATCATAACTTTTTAAATTGCTGATTGTAGGTACAACTCCAGCCACACCTCCACAAATGCCTGTCCAAATTCTTCCCCACTGCAATGCATCCATTTTTTTAGCAACAATTTTATTACTTTGAATTCTGAGGACAGGGTGACCTTACACCAACTAGAATGGCTTCAAGCTGAGGATGCTTTCCTTTCAACATGGCCATAATTTAAATCCCAGCAGTTTAACTCTCAATAATCTCTCTTTATGCATATCTTGAAAATCTCCTCAGTGCCTCAAGAACTGTTTTGGCTGCTAGCAAGAGGTATCATTCCCATCTCTAAAGCACAGCTTTAGAGCAGCACAGCTCAGGTCATCTTCAGGTTTTAATGTATAGCACAGCTCAGGTCATCTTCACGTCAGACAGGTCTCATATGACCTTCTCCTTCCTTTTTCACCTCACATAAACAAATGGGTCCATCACACATCACCTTTACAGAATACTTTTTTCTTTTAAAGTAGGACCCAAGCCAACATGCAGTTTTGATATATTTTAAACTATTTTATCTCTTAATAGTGGTAATCTTCCCTTACCAGAGCTGGTGCAACACAAATTCCCCCTCCCAATCCTTCTTCCCCCATACAACAGAAAGGCGATTTTTCCCTTTTTACGGAATCGTGGAATCACTTCAGCTGGAAGAGACCTTTAAGATCACCAAGTCCAACCACTACCCTAAAAACCACATTCATTTTCTCTTTGTAACTGGCAGGACCTGAGCAATCCGGGGTGCAGGGATGATGGCAGAAGACAGGAATGCGGTGGAGCTGACGTCCCCCGGGCTCTGACCGCAGCAGGGAGGGCCCGGCTCCTGCAGCCAGCCAGGCCGAACGTCCCCGCGGAGCTCCTGCTCCATCACTCCCTCGGCGCCGGCCGCCAGCCCTCGTGCCAAAAGCCTGGCCGGTGCCAAAAGCCCGGCTGGTGCCAAGGCCCAGCGAGCCACCCAGAAACGGGAGGGGAGGCCGCGGGCCCGGCTCTGTGAGGAGAGCCAGCAAATTCCCCGGAGCTGCACGGCCGGACACACCCAGGGCCTGGGGTGACCCTCCAGCATGGAATGGCTCCTGCGGGCCAGCAGGCCCCGAGCCCGGCCAGGGCTGAGGGGCACGCCGGGGCTCGGGGCTGCCCACACTCCTCCTCTGGTGGGCAGGGAGCCAGGCCGGCCTGTCCGGGCTGGAGTTGTCCTTTTGATGCCTTCTCCCAGCCACCCAGAAACAGAGACTAGGCAGGAGTAAGGGAATAAAGGCAGGGATTTATTTGAAGGCCTTCAAGGCACACCCTGGGGAGCCAGAGGCTGCTTCCATAAAATGGACCCCAAGATGGACAACAGGTCACGAGTTCTTGACACTGATATAGGTTTGGTCCATTTGCATACCAGCATAAATTCGCCAATTAAAGCTTTAGCTCTCTTCCATTTCTCCACCTCTTTCATGGTCCCAGTTTACACCTTTTGGGCCTAGGACAGCCCAAGTGTCCTTGAACAGCAAGCTCAGAGCAGCTTTGTTGTGTCTGTCTGGCCTAAGAGAGCAGCTAACAAGCTACAAGAAACTTTAGAGTCACACACTAGGCAGTACAGGATTTGAAAAATACAGAAATTAAAACCTAAGGCATCACTTTTGCAGCCATCCCAGCCGAGACCGCGCGCGCCCTCGGCCTGATTTACCAAAGTGCATCCCAGCTCCCCGCGGCCTGCCTCAGCCAGCTCCAGCTCACAGGCAAGAGCACTCCTAGCTAGGACTTCGGATTTTACCCCCACACACCTACAAGTTTATTTCAGCAGAGGAGGAAAAAAACAAAGAAAGAGGCCGGCCATGTGTCCTGTTTGATCCACTTCCTACAGCTCAATCTGATGGCATGAAAGATGAAAACTTGCCTTGTCTCGTAGCACATGGCTTTTGAATGACATTCCCAAGGAATCCTTTTGTAAATAAATTGTAATTGGAGTAAATCGAAGGAGACGGGTCAAAACAAAAAAAAAAGCATCGCCCTGGCAAGAAGCCAACAAAAAGAACTACACATACTACTACGTTTCTTTCTGACTTCCTTAAAAAATGAATTTTCACAAAAAGCCCCCACACTTTATATACTATTCTTTGTTTCTGTAGAAATATCTGAAAATTTGCACTGCCTAATACGCCTGTGTTTGGAAAACAGACAGAAAACTGCAATTACTTGCCCATTCCTATCTCCTTAACCCAAGACTCATTTTCTTCTCCTATTTTCCTTAGGATTTCACAAGCTGCAAATGACAGAAGTGGGTTTTGACCTGTGGGGATTGATGCTGTTTTTTGTAACCCAGGACCCCGAGGTAAGTCATTTTGTGTCCATTAACTGTTTGTAGGAAGAGCAGCCTTACTGACAGCTGAATGAGGGGTGCCGAGTCCACCTTCCAAAAGCCTCATGGCAGCCTTAAGCCCTGCGTGATGAAATGCTGGTGGCTTTCCCAGACTGGAAGAAGAGAGAATTAGCTTTTCCTTTTCCTTCCTGGCTGAAGAGCCTGGGTGAACGACCTTTTCTTTGAGCATGCTAAAGTGCAGGCAGTTCACACAGCCCCATGCAGGCCTCCCTGCTGCTCCCTCAGCCACAGGCTTTGCAGCAGCGACTTCTGATTTTAAATTCAGAATTAGAAAAAAGAAAAAAATACCAAAAAACCAAAAACCACCCTAAAAGTTGCTGGGGGAGACCCCACTGGATCAGCACACAGATTCTCCTCTGCTCTTCTGGCTTTTTCCCTCCCCCACCTCATGTAAAAGAGAAATGCCCCTCAGGGCTGCACGCTGCACATCTCTACAGCAACCTCCATTTTCATACATTGTTTTCAATTCACAGCCTGGAGGAGGAAAACCAGCTTTGCCTGGCTTTGAAATCCCACCCCACAGAGCAGTGTCCAGGCTCTGGCAACAAGAATCACAGAATCACTGAGATGGGAAAAGCCCAGCACCACCCTGCTCAGCACTAAAGCAGTCCCCAAGTGCCACAACCACACGTGTTTTGGAACACGTTCAGGTGACTCCACCACTGCCCTGGGCAGCCTGTTCCCATGCCTGACAACTCTTTCCATGAAGAAATTTTTCCTAATATCAAACCTAAATGTCCCCTGGTGCAACTTGTGGCTGTTTCCCGCGGAATGGAGGTGATGCTCTGATCTGCTGTGGAACCTGTAACGCCCAGCATGGAGGGACTGAGCCACAGCTGCTCTGGGCACCCTGTGCCAGGGCCTGCCCACCCTCCCAGGGAACAATTCCTTCCCAATATCCAATCTAAACGTGTTTTTTTTTTTGTTTAAAACCACTCCCCCTTGCCCTATCACGATCTACCCAAGTAAAAAGACACTATTCATAGAACTGAAAATCATTCAGGGGGTTCACTCTGGCTGCCTAAATTCCATCAAGCACCAAATACACAGTGACAGAAATATCTCTGAAGAGAAAGGTTCTTATCCTTCTTTTAGCTGGGGAATTGAAACTCAAGCTCCATTAAAAGCACTGGAAGCTACCAAAGCAGGCTGATACCTATCCAAGAGATAACAACTCGCATTTGTAAAAACAAAGCCCTGAAGTGACAACTCACAGTTTTAGAGTGATAGAGAAACCTGCTTATCTGCTCATTAAAAGACAATTCAGAAATGAATTCCTCATTCTGATGAACCAAATTACTAGCAAACAGAGAGCTATTAAACGCTCATAAAGAAATCTTTGCAAGCCTCAGACTCTTATTTTCTTGATTGCATATGTAATAAATACCAAGAGCTCGAGGTAATACAATATGCAAGAGGACTGAATCATTTTTTGGCCATAGGAAAGGAGATAATTTAAAAATGTTATGTAATCCTAACAGACTGACAGCTGAGGTAACCACCTCATGACAATCTATCTAAAGAACTATATGAAGCGTGGCACTGTCCCAAAACTCCCCTCTCTGTCATCATTCATTCAGTGAAAACTCTCATCCGTGTGCAACTTTTTATACTAGGAACTGTTTTCAGTATGGAAAGGAAAACTCTACCCAAAAATGACCTAAGAAGCTTAAGTAAGTGCCAGAAATATGAAGTGGAGAAGTCAATTAAAGTAAAGAGGATCTGCTGCTGTGAGTCCCAGGCACATCCTGTGGTACAGGTGACAGGAGGGCAGCTCCAGGCAGTGCCAGTTCCATGGGCACAACCTGGGTAGTGAAAGCCCCACACCAGCACAACCAGTTATGTATTCACTGCACCCTTTTTTAAATGCCAGGTTCCATTTTGCTCACAGGAGGGTGAGGCTGACTTCAAAAAGGAAAAGCAAGCTCCCCTGCACGGCTCAACACTACCCAGGAGCTGGAGAATGAACCTCCAGCTCAAACCTCCCCTAGAGCAGCACACAGGGGGAATACTGAGAAAAGGAAAGGCTCATCTGTGCTAGAGGTCTTTGCTTCCTCGGCCTCTGAGCAGAAAATCTTAGTGTTTCTTCAGGATCAGCAATTTACCCTAGCCTTAAACAAGAAGTAGAGGGAAGAATTACAAGTCTGTTTATGGTCAGGTAATTCTAGTGGGAGTTACACCCTGGTAACACCTGCCCCCTCCTCTCCTTGAGCCCAAATGGCACAGAGAGAGTCAGGAGAGGTTCTGCTGCACCCCCAGAGCTGGCAAACATCTCCCCCTCGCAACCCAAATGTCAGCCAGCCCTGCCCACGGCTCCACCCCCGCTGAGGGCTCTGAATTCACACCAGGAACATTCTGCATGGACCTTATGGCACCTCAGAGCACTGCAGCCCTCCAAGCTCCATCTCCAGCAAGGATGTCTTTGAATCCTGTGGTTTTGTTGCTGAGTTCACCACCCACCCATTAGCCTTCTTAAAACTTTGTATTTCCCCATAAACCTCAGTAGCAGAAGCTCAGGCCTTGTTACAAAGGTGACAGCTGAGGCACAGGCTCCATTTAGACCTTTGCCTTAGATCCCAACACTTTTAACCCCTTGAAGTTTAATTGAAACTGCAGAAGGCACACATCACATTGGGAATGTTTTATACAGGCCAGCACTCACTGAAAACCTGAAAGGAAGAAATGTGTTCCTATCACACATACATATGAGGACAGACACGCACACTTCTGCAATCTGGGCTTCTCAGTTCCAGATTCAAGACTGAAGACAACCTGAAAACACGAAATGTGAATTTTTAACCAAAACCTTTTTAAAAATCCGAGTTAAATTTCACAGCACAGCCAGGAGCACCAGTCATTCTCAGGCTGGAAGGAGGCTGAAGCCCTCTGTGAGCAAACATTCCCACAGCTCAACAGCCATGGGAGGAGATGCTGATGTACAGGAGCTGACTCAGACAGGGAATACACAGCTTGAGAGCATCTGCAGAGCAGAATGGATGAGAGCTCTGCTGTGATGAGTCACCAGAGGGACGCAGGAAATGAGGATTACTCAAAACAGGAACCATTATCAGAGCAACATCATGTTTTATAATGGGAAATTAATGTTTTATTCAAGTGATATTTGCTAGATAGAATTCCTTGTATCCAAGCGAGTCTAGAACTCCAGCTCCACCTTGGATCTGATTTTCTGCTCAGTCCTGAACTCCCCCAGTTGCACAAGCCTCTTTTCACAGGCTGGGAAGCTGAATAGCATGAATGGTATTGATCACACATAATGGGATGTAGACGTGGATGAACAGGGTTTGGGGTTTTTTAATAGATAAAAGCTCTTTGGGAACAAACATTATCCCAGCGCATGGTATAGAAGATAAACAAATACTATAAAATCTTCCATAGATTTTGAGAAGGACAGAACCTCAAAGAATATCCAGCTCCAGCCTCATCCAGAAAGGTAAACCAGGGCGCTGGTTGTTGTCCACAGCCTGCAAGTAATTAAGCACTAATTTTCTACCACCTACAGAGCAAGAAACTGGAACCACGGCACATTGCTGAGTGTGCACTTCTCAGCTAGACTCCTGCATCTCCATCATCCTCACCAGAGCACTGCAGACCTGCCCTCCCCTGCCCAAACCCGACAGATGACACCAGAGATCTCCAGAGGCAGAGGGACAGGTTGTTATCTCAAAGAGAGGCATTTCCAGAGGCAGCTGCAATCGTCCCAAACATCCCACGCCACCCACTAGGGAGACACGTTCCCAATTCCCTCCAGCGGGGCTCTCATCTGTGATAACGAAATCCTTGAAAAGACCTTCATTCATTTCACCAAAACATTTTCCACGTTATTTGCAGAGTTTTTTTTCACGGAAAGAAGATGAAAGGCTTAGCTGCCTTATCTGTAATTAGATACACATTTGCTACACATTCCTGGGACAAATAAACCGAATTTACCTTAATAGGGTGCTTGTATCCAGCTGAACTACTCTAAATTCGCTGCTGTTTTGCTGCACTGTAACCTCTCACAAATAAAAACCAAACCCAGTGCCAGCAAAGCAGCATTCCATGGCATTTTTTCCAGCTCTACAGACCTCCCGGGGCAAAAAAAAAAAAGGAGGAAAGCGTTTGAAGCATGAAGGATTCTTCCCTTCCCAGTCTCCAGGCCCAAGCAAAGCCTTGCTGGAGCTGCTGGTGACATCAAACACAGCCACACATCCCCATCCTGGGCTGGATCCCTGCAGCACCACAGGGCTCCTCCAGCCCACCCGGCTCCCAGCACTCGCCCCTGGCTGGGGTGGACACGCTCCAAGCTTGGGCCAGACCTCTCTTTTCAACTTAGACAAGTATCTATGGCAACTGTGGGGCTATTTTAAACCATTCCCATTTAGCCACCTCCAGGCTGAAAGTTAAATAAACCAAAAAACCGAGCCCACCCCGTCACGCACTGCTCTAGCAGCTCACGGCGTGTGACAGAGTGGGACAGCTTTTAATTTGCTCTCTCCTTACAGGGCAGGTGGGTTTTGTTTGGTTTTAAACACTTGAGATGTAGCTTTTCTCTTTGAGGAAAATTGTGAGCCTCCTGTTTTCTAAAAAAACATCTTTTAAATGAAAGGTGATGGCTTTGGGCAGCCACATGACTCTGGGGAATGGAACCTTACAAATAACCTCAAATATCAGATTATTTGAAACATGTTGTAGAATTTGGCACTCTTTTAATTTTGTAGGTGATGTCCAAAGCATACATCTCCATGCTGGAAAGAGTTTATTCATCTTCTTTACAAGCACAACACTTGACAAGCAACTTTAACCTCATGCTAGATTAACACCCTTCCTTGTTCTGAACATGACCTGCTCCAAAAGGCAGGAATTTATCAAATTAATCAATTTGCATAACTGGCAGTTATGGCAGAAGCAGCCAGGCGAGTGTTGCAGCTACACAGGAAGCCAGGTGCAGTCTGTTTACACACCCTCGTTATCAATGCAGTCACAAATGCATTTGCTTTGCAAACCAGGCCCTGCTTTGCATCACACTGAGGATTTTCTGAGCCCTGGGGCTCAGCTCAGTTCCCCAAGCAAAGGTTCCCTGTTGGACACCTCCCCTGGTTTGACCTCCAGTGACCAAAGCCCTGGGGCTCTGCAGCACCACGCTTTTTAGGGACATGCAAAAATGTCCACACATGCCAGGTGCTCACACGGAGCCTGCCAGCGCTCCCACAGCACCACACACACACCTGGGGAGCAGCTCTGCCTCTCCTGAGCTCCTGCTCACAAAGGGCTTCTTCCCAATTACACAAAGTGTGGCAACAGCTATCACTGCTGCAGAACTGAACTCTCCTCTGCCTGACGGACTAATTCAGGGAATGTCTGTTAGGAGCTCTTTTGGCTTCTGATGAAGCTGGTTTTTTAGCCCACACAAGGAGTTGAAAGTTGCTCAGTTGTTTGGAAGTTAACAACCAAGTCTTACTACCACGGAATAAGAAAAGAGGGCAAGCCAAGATAAAGGCATTTTCCAGCCTCAGCACACAGCTGGAAGTTCCTCTGCACCTTTTTTAAGGCACTGGATACCCAACAGAGTCACACCCGCTGTGCCCATCGGTGTTGGCTGTATTTACACATCCATCCTGCATGCTGTGGGTAGTGTCTGCACTGAACACCAGCTTCAAGAGCTCAGCCTGCACATCCACACATGAGGGTTCAGCTTTCTCCTGACTCTCCAGCCCCTGCACGCACGGCCAGGCCCCTGAGCTGGGCTGCAGCAGCCCACATGGAGCACCTTCTCTTAATTAGACCAAGATACTGAATTAATCAAGGTTAAACTTTACCTTCTCAGCCCCAGGAGAGGCAGGGCCAAACAAACCTGCACTGTACCATTAGAAGCGAGGGAGCAGCAGAGAGGGGACAGGTTATGAAAGCAGATAATTTGAATTTGATAATTCATCCTTGGGAGAACACACAGATGAGGCAACACATACACAACATGCTGAGAGTGCTGTGGGCTACTACCCCAAAACCACGGCTCCTCAGCACCCACTGCTGACCTCCCTCTCCTTGCTCTGCACCAACACTTGCTCCTTCTTGCTTGCCACGAGCTTTGGCAGCTTTCAGGTTCTGAATCTGGAGCGGATTCAGCAGCGAAAGGAAAATCTCAGCAAGGTGGCAGCAAACAGCCAGTCAAAACAAGCGAGAGGGGGTGAGAAACCCTTCCCAGTTCGTCTGTGGGAACAGAATCAATCACCACGTCAGCAGCGTGGTCCCCTGGCCCTCCAGGAAATGGACTCTTTCCTGAACCTTGCAGGGGAGAGAGACAGAGAAAGCTTGGACTTGATGAGCTTTGAGGTCTTTTCTAACCTTATTGATTCTTTGATTCTGTGAGATATATATCTATATAAAGATATATCTGTTTCTTGCCATTATAAAATAGGAAACTGCTGTGAAGACTTCTTCACTACTACCAGGACTACACCAAACCAAGCCAAGACTTGCTCCAAGACAAGCAGCATTCTGACCTGGAATGAATGCAACACACAAGGACAATTCTCATGCTAAATACTGAGAAAAATGTGCAGTGACTCTGGGTTTAAAACTGACCATACGGTACAAAGCTGACCACAGTCCAGACACTTATGTTCACTTATGTTCATGATTAATTTTCTGTGGGAGTCTGGAGCTGTCTGTGCCACATTTGAAACCGCAGTGAGAATCTCAGCTCTGTGATACTGGCAAGGGTGGGGGAAGCACATGAATCAATCAACACCAGCTCTTCTTTCCTGAAGGAATGTGTTTGGTGATGCTGGATGAGTAGGCATCAAGTCCTTTCCTGCCTGTCCTGGGAAGAGGAGCTCATTTGTGACCCTCAGCTCCGTGTGGTGCCAGGGGCTCAGTGCTGTCAGCTGCAGGGCCATAAACATCCATTACCCAGACACTCAGTTTGGGGAATTTACAAACAAAAGAGAGAAATGGCTAGAATAATGTATTTATGTTATGATCACATGGTTTATGAGGTATTCGTTTAGTATAGATTAACTGTAAGTTCTGGGAGAGGAATTTGACCAAAAAATATAACAAACAAGTGAGTGCTTTGTTACTGCAAAGGAAGCCTGGTGAAGCGAGAGCAACCGCTGTATGTCCACATGAGATGTTAGGAGCTCTTTCTTAAATACAGCATTTCATTTTTAGAATTTCTAATGCCTAACAGTTGCCCTTTACCATTTTAAAGTAACATCAGAGGAGCAATACAGCTAAAATGAGTGTATACCTCACTGAACTAACAGGGTTAACACGGCATTGACAAGACAGGGTCTGACCTTCAAAGTCTTTTTCAAGGAGCATTATTGACTCCATTTAAAGGCTGAATAACAACAAGCACTCTCTCTGAAATAGCAGGGTCAGATTTCAAAGCTGTGGAGATCTGTTCACCATACCAAGAGGAGACTTCAGTATGGGACTGCAGCTGAAGGAGGCTCAGCCAGCCCTGGAGTGCTGAGCTCGTTCATCCTCCCTGCAGGAGTGTCCCAGTGCTCAGCCTGGACTGGCCTCTCTGCCACGTGCCACAGTTTTTCCACATACCAAATTATTCTCACTGAAAAGCAAACGTAACTGGCTGACTGCAAAGCTCCTGTTCATTTTAACTGGCTGGTCATATTCCTCAAGAATAAGAAAACCAGCAGTATAATTCTTTTTTTCCTCTACAGTGGTTAGCTTCACCTGGGACCAAGGCAGTGAGAGTCCCTGCCTGTCCCACAACGGGTTCTTAGCTATGCCCCAGCACAAACCTGCTCCTCTTGTCCCTCAGGGCCAAGGACGAAGGAGAAGGAGCACAGACACTACCAGGAAAGCTTTCCCAGGGCCACAGGCTGAGCAAGGCAGAAGTCTGCACTTCAAGAACACATGCAAAGCACATTCATCACTTTAAAGCGTCGTCCAAAACTTCTGACACCGTAGCACAAGACTTTGGAAAGTCTCCACATTTATCTTCCACCAGCAAAACCACCACAGTCAATCCAAACTGACTGAAATTCAACATTTATGGAACCTTCTAACATAAAGCCAGCCATCACCGATGGTCACTACACTTTTCTTTTGATTTCAGTGCCGTGAGTTCAGACAACACTTACCAACTTTGATCCAGAACCAGGAAAAGTACAGATTTTATCCTTATTACGTGAGACATTACTTAAGTGTATGTTATCTTCAATGAAAACAGCTCCTCCGAGTAAATCTCTTACAAAATCACTTGGCTAGAACACTGCAGGTTTGAATCTGGAAATGAAAAGTACCAGTAATTCCACACAAGGCAATTGCAACACCAGGAAAATTAATGAACATTGCAGAGGAAGGATTCTTGGATAAGAGGGAGAACTGTATTAATCTTCAGCTGCTTATAGGCCATAAACAAGATGTTTTATAGACGTAGCTGCAGAATTACAGTCGGGGGTAGTGGAGCTTTAAAGCCATCAGCTGGAGCGTGAGAGCCGAGCCCTGAGAACACTTGGCAGAGCTGGGGGGTGGGTGAATGGTTTCCTGTGCCACAGGGCACACAGTGCACTGCCTTCACACTCTTACCCAAAACTCCTCCTCCTAGTGACTTCTCACAATCATTATTGAAAATAGAAGAAAGAAAAAAAGACTCCTTAAACACCATTAAACTCGCTCAGAGCTTCTCATTCCGCTTGTTCAACGCAGAAGAACTCTTTTGCCTGATGGAAAGAGCCGTAAGAAACGACCATTAGAAACGCTCCATTTTCCCTACAAAGACACATTTTCAGGTATTTGCATTTCATAGTCCTGGAGTTCACTCCTGGAATGACAGACTAGACAAGTTTGGACAGGAGGCTCCCGCAGACGAGGCTCTGCTCTCCCCGCTCAGCCGGAGCACAGCGTGTGCTCTGCTGCTCAGTGTTTGCTTCCCGGGGAATTCTGCTCCCCACCAAAGCAAGGTTTGTGTGTCTGGAATGTCTTTTCCACGTGCCATCGGCAGGCAGGAGGTTTGGTATAGAGTATAAAGAATTCTGTGCTACAAACCACTGACAAAATGTCATTAGCTCCCAAGTCCCTGCAGGATGTCTCCATCAGAACACAAATACAAGAAGCACTTTGGAAGATTCACTTCATACAAGATGTATAACTTTCTAATATTAATCAGTTTAACTTGTGCTCAGAAAATGATTCCAGCAAGTAGCACATGCAACGTCTTTGAAGACTCAGACTGAAATGAACTTAAAATAGTGAGAGGTGAGAAGAGAAGGAAACTGAGGTAACAGCCAGATGTTCTTGTTGCAAGAGCTCATTCATCTTCTTCTCAATTCTTTCCCTGCCTATGAGCCAGCTCCAGTCAAACTCCAGCTCCCCTGCTCCAAACACAGCTGATGCTGCTGCTCACAGAGAACGTAAGGAGGAGGTGAGTGCTCTTACAGATCAGTGCCAGACTGGAGCCCTCACATGGTGCTGTGGGCATTATTACACAAAAAGCATCTCAGTGCCATTCCGAGACCAGAATATATTGCATAAAATTGGCTGAAAATTTTCTGGACTGTGTAAGGCACCCATGGAAAATTCCATTTTTCCCACCTTTTTCCACTTTTCAAGAGTGCTCACTGATGATCCTGTCCCGAGCACGCCCTTGCTTTTCCAGCTGATTTGGATTTTGGTGGCCTGTTGATTCCCCTTACACCACTGGAGGCATGGCTCCCTGCATTTCTCTCCTGAAGAGTTCCTGTACTGGTGCCCAGTGCCTGGTGGCCAACACCAGCCTGCAGGGTCCCCACGCTGGGCCACAGCCCCCACAGCCCCCTGCAACCTGCAGCCACCAGCACCCCCAGAGCCCTGACCCACCCGAGAGGGGACATTCCTGAACTGCACAGCCACCAACACAAGCCACACACCCTCCTCGAGGGCCTCGGGAAGGGCAGGAGGACACGCAGCAAACGAGGAGAGGGAAAAGCTGCACTGAGGTCCAGTACACATAAAACCTGCTCACACATAAGGGGATCTTTATAAAATTCCAATTACTGCCGGCTTGTTACCTAAGAATCCCTGAGAGGTAAGAGATATTGCTCGCTGTGAGGCCCGGGGTAATGAAATTACAAATCCTTTCATGAGTAAGCACATGCTAGAAAGCTACGTTTATTTGGCCTACATATTTGAAACTGTTCAAAAGGTTATTGTCTGGCAGAATTTGGATCAGGAATTACTACTTATACTTTCCTTTCTCTAACAAGGAGCTATATTCAGAGTCGGTTTTAATTCCTTGGTGATCGATTGGAATGAGAGACACATTACTGCAAAGAAGTCTCATTTAAATGCTGTTTTCTGAAGGAGTATCAATCGTGCACACAAAAAAAATATTCTCTCAGATACTTACTATAAATAACCAGCAAATGGAGTCCCCTTGAGAAACCTGGTGAGCCCAACAGCCCCATCTGTTCGAGTGGGTAATTAATTTGTACAAGAAAACTCCCGTCTTATTTTCATACTTTGTCGGCAGCATGTTGGAATTTCAGAATTGAGATTCAATGTTCTCGTTGCAAACCATGGATGGAACTGACCTGGCATAAATAATGACCTCTAGCTCTAGAGAACAGGTACATGGGGTGGGTTTTCAGCTCCTGCCTGGTCAGGATTCACCTGCCATAAATGCCATGCTCCCATCCACTGATCTCAGCCCACAAATTGGTGAACGTCACTTCAGTTCGAGAACAATTATCTTTATCTCTAAAAGCCACCACCATAAAAAAGAGTCACCAGTCGGGGAAGAGTTTAAGTGGAAAAACACCTCTGCTCTGAAAGATGACAGTTCCAGCTAGACCCAAACTGCTGCTGAGCCTGCCAGAACCAGAATGCAAATCATAAACCATTCACCATGAGGCTGCTTGCTACCTGAGTTACATTTATCCAAGGAACAGCACTCCACTGCCAGAGCATGGGGAGATGGAAGAAAGTGGGAAAATCGTAACAGAATTTGACAGTAAGTTCTGGAAATATGTTTTAGTCAGCCCTCCCCTGATCAGGGCATTCTCAGGATGAGGAAGTAGGCAGTACAGAAATTAAAATTCCCCGTTTGCTGCTCCTGCAGTAAGTGACAGGGTAAGATCAATGTTTGGAGAGAGGCTGTATAAAGAGAACAGTCTCCATTAATCTCATCCCTTCCCACGGTGAAAGCACTTAATTTACACTTTCTCAGCTGAGTAATTACCTCTGCTGTACACTCGCAGCTCCTTTAGGAACGGCGAGACCAACGTTTGCACAGGGACTGCAGCGGGCCCGGGTGCTGCTGCGGGAACTTCTCTTCAGTCCCTACTCCAGATCTGTGACCAGAGCACTCCCCTGGAGCAGATCCCCAGAGCTTCCCCTGCAGGGATGCTGGGGCTGGCACAGAGCAGGGAGAGCCCCAAGCAGGAGCACATCCCTGGGCAGAGCTGAGCCTGGCTCCCCTCTGGCACCTGGGGAAAGCAGCTCACACAGGGACCACTCTCCCGGGGCTGAGAGTGCTGCTGCTGCTGCCCCACACAGCACCAGAGCATCTGCAGAAGGTCCAGCAAGGCTCAGAGCAGCCAACAGAGGGGAAAAACCCCAAACAAACGGCAATTACCAGAGTCCATGAGAGGAGATGCCACAGGGATCATCTCAGCTGGCTGATGTGAACCCAGGGCAATGCTATGGATGAAAAACAATGCCAAGAAGAAGAGAGAAAACCCAAACACAAAATTAACCTTTCCTGAGCACCAAAGTGTTCCATGTTGTTTCCACCATTAGGTCACGTATAAACCAACAGAGATTTGGGAGATGAAAACTCAACTGCATGTAAAACCAAAGAGAGATATATAAAATACAAAGTAATAAAGCCAAGTTTTTAACCAAAGGCACCAGGGTCCAACCACAGCACAGTTCTGGAGCCAGGACACAACTAAATATTGGGAACAAATGCAGCAGCCATGAAACTTGGGCTGAAAGCCTCTGTGGAAGCTCCCGTGGTTCTCTAAACTTTTCTAAACTCTGGGGGAAAAGAAACACCAAACAAAACATAAAAATAAATCTAAAATGGCCATGAAGGCACAGAAATGTGCCCCAGAGCACTCTGCTGAGAGCTGGTCGAACAAACCCTGCACACTGCCAGAGTGGCTGCAGCCTCGTTAGGGAACAGCACCACAGCCCCACAGGCTCTGAAAATCGGGGCATTGATGCAGTTTACATCCTGCTGACGATTCTTGAAGGGAGAAAGGAAGTTATTTGGCAATTCTGGTAGATTTTGTCATTTTACAGTTGGAAATACATGCACAAAATTTATGTTTTCATTCCCTATCTGTAGGCGAGATTAATTTTTCTTTCAAGTCTGACTAATACCTTCACTCCCCCTCTACCGCTGGCGCAGGAGTCACCAAAGAGACAAGATGTATGTGTTTTATTACTTGAAACATACGGAGCCACTCACATGCATCACAACCACGTCAATTAAAGCAGCAGAGCAAGTGGAAACGCTGCTCTCCCCGGGCACGAGCCCTGGGGCCAGTCGTGGCAAGACAGAGCCCTCATTTTGGGAGGCTTCTGCAGTTCTCTGCAGATCTTCCATCAATACTCCTGTTGGGAATGGTGGGGCAGATCAGGGGCTGCCTGGCCAGGTCCCCTTGGCAGTGGGGCAGGGTGTGGTGGCACCAGTGCTGGCTCCCAAAACACGCAGCAGCTCCGCGGGGCAGGGAAGCAGCAGCCTCAGAGCTGCAGCACCTACGGCCAGTCAGAGAGTCCTGTGCTCCCAGGGGACGTTTATTTTTCATTCCTGCTTCTGCAATATTTAAAGGAAATTGTAGGAATCTCAGCTAAGGGGGAAACGGCACCCAGGGATCCCCCAGCCGGCTTCTGGCAGCTGAACAATTCATGCCTGGCATGCCATCCATCACATTCTGCTCCAGGCACCTCGGCCTAATCCAGCCCCCAACCAGACCTGTCTCAGCCAAGCAGTTCCTGGGAATCACAGACTGGAAATCACTCCAGCAGACTCTAAAATGCAGTACTTAGCTCTGCTGCTGAACACGTTCACCCCAACAGGCTTGCTTCAACTCTTTCACTGAAAATTTCAGGGTGCTCCACCCATCTTTCCTTTTTGAAAGAAAAAGAAAAGGCCATTTGATTTAAAGAATATATCTCGTTTAAAGTGACATCAGGAAACAGATTATTGTGTGTCAGTCCTAACTCAGGCCCCAGTACCATACACAGCCCTGGTGCACGGCTCAGCTCAGATTCTGAGGGAGGCTGGAACAAATGACAGGGAAGCCAAAGGAAAAGGAAAAAGCTGCCATCTCCATGCATGGGCCTGGCACACCTTCTGCTGGAACAGCCATGAGGTGCTGCTTGTGCTGGGACTCAGAGGCTCAGGCCCCTGTCTGCTCTGCTCCTTCCATCTGCCTTAACCTTCTCCAGGAGAGGGACTGGACAGCTCGAGATGTTTAAGGGCTACAGCCCAGGAGAAGTGCCCCTGCCTAGGGACTCATCAGTGTTCCCTGCAAGCATCCTCCAGCTGAGTCTCGTGAGAACATTTTGTGCCACATCTTGAAAGAGGAGGTATTGCTCTTGATTTGATGCAAAATGAATTGGAAATAGGAGCTGTACATGTGCTAATTTACAGCGATGAAGCTTGCATTCATTACAGTAATGAGCACTGCATAAAGCATATAATCAACATTCCCTGCAGATGTCAAGAGGAATCCAGAGGCAGGGAGGAAATATGTATACATGCCACAGTTGATCATAAACATCATAAACTTCCAGCCCAAAAAAACACAAAGCAAGAGACAGTCCTTTTTCTCCCTACTAGTCCTCAGGGGTATTTGAGTATCTCTCTCAAGTTCTTGAACTAATGAGCTTAGACAGGCTTTCAACCATGGGATAAATATTACAAGTGCTCTAAATATTTTTATTTAGAAAGTGAAGGCACAACTGTTTCACTTCCTTCCCAGAAGAAGACAAAAGCTACAAATGTGATTACACTGAGTTGATAACTGGAGATAAGTAATTAAATCCTTCTATGTAGCGGAAGATGTTTCTTTAACATCACAACAGAAGTTAAAAGCAAGTAATTGAAGAAAAATGCCAGAGTTTAATAAACCATCATCTGAAATGAAAGTTAAAATACCAGAAAACCCCATCCACCTGTCTGTGAAATCAAGGCAAGGTAGGCAACAGAGAAATGGTACCCGTTCTGTGAAATGAAACACAAACCACCTCCTGAAGGGGTGGAAGAAGGTTGGTGGTGGTTTGCCTGATGCCACGGCCACGTGCAGCAGTAAGAACAACAGAGCAGAGGATGTGCACCAACCTTACTGGGAGCAAGAGCTCTCCAGACACCTACACTGGGAGCAGGTCTTACCTTCTGGCAGCCTGGGGTTTGCGTGGATGGAGTTGGGGTCCCCGTCCTCCTCGGGATGGTACCGATACAGCGTCTGGGACTGCTTTGGGGAGGCCTGGCCACGGTCCTCCTTGAGAGCAACAGGCGGCGAGGTTGTTGCACTGAACCTCACCCTGGGGAAATCGTTCCCCTCGAGGCTTTCCTGGGACGACCTCGCCCAGCTCGGCTCTGTGAAGTTCACCTCCTTCAAGTCCTGATCCACGCTGTTCTCCGGCTCTTCCTTCCTGGCATGCTTTTTCATTTTGGAGTGGGGGGCTCTCTCTTGCTCGTGCCTCTCTTTGCCCCCTTTCGGCCTCCTCTCCCTCTCCAGCTCCTCCAAGGGCTGGGGCGTCTCGGTGGTGGCCGTGGTGTGCTGCGGAGGAGCCCTGGTGGTGGCCGGTGCCTCCTGGCGTGTGGCCTGCTGGACAGAGGCGGCCGTGGTGCGGGGCAGCCTCCTCCTCTCGCTGTGCTCCGTGGCACCGAGCACCCCGGAGCGGCCCCGGGGCTCTGCACTGGTGCCAGGCACCGCCGTGCCCTGGGTGAAGGGCTCGGCCGGGGCCAGCGCCGAGGGAGCCACGCTGGACGCCAGGTAGTCATAGTCCTCCCCCTGCTCCTGGCTGAGGCTCTCGTGCTCCAGGGACGAGTAACTCCTGTACTTTTTCGGAGACTCCACCTGGGTGTTGTCTCCTTCCGAGGCCTCCTGGTCGTAGCTGTAGGGATCGTCGTAGTGCCTCTCGGGCTCGCCGTCCTCGGCGTCGCCCGGGCTGGCCGTGTGCGAGGCCAGCGCGTCGCAGGCCGGCAGCTGGTAGCACATCAGCTCCCCGCCGGCGTTGGGGCAGTGGCAGACCTTGCAGGGGGGCATGTGGAAGGTGTGCCCCGCCACGTACTTGTGGCCCTCGTGCAGGCAGCCGATGCGGCCGCACTGCGGGCACCCGTCGGCCGGCACCACCGCGTCGATGCAGTTGGGCGGCAGCTCCGGGCACAGCATGAACTGGCAGCTGATCTTGCCCCCTCCCTTGGGGCACGAGCACTCCGTGCTGCCGAAGTCCACGAAGTAGGACTGCCCCTCGGGCACCTTGCCGTTGACGAAGCCCACGTTGACGCAGTCGTAGTACTGGTAGCCCTCGCAGGTGCAGCCGTGCTGCAGGCACGTGGCGCAGCACTCGCCGGGCTGCAGCACGTCCTCGATGCAGTTCTCCAGCGGCGGGCACTCGGCGCCCGTGCAGTCCCTCTGCGCCCGGCAGCGGCCCCAGCACAGCAGCAGCAGCAGCAGGGCACTCCGAGCAGGGCTCTGCTGCCAGCTCGGGGCCATTGTCCTCCCGCAGGAACGCGGCTCCAGCCCCACCTCGCGCGCTCAGCCTTGGCTGCTCTCCTGGGAGGCCGCGGGTTCCGCTCCGAGTCTGCGGCGGTTTCCTGAGTTACCTTTTCTCATAGATCCTAGGGTTATGAAAGAAAACTCTGTTAAAGACTACACTCAGCACATATCCTGTTAAACGTTAGAGGGCTTTAAGAGTTGGGACAAAATCCAACATCTGGAAACCTAAGGACAAAAATTAATCATAATGTCTTCCAAGCGTTGTAGGCACTAAGTTTGGAGTTGGATGCTTCCCCCACTCCTACTTTGAAAAAGAAAGGAAGAAAAAAAATGGTTGTGGCTGTTCTGTTTCGAATCTGTTGACAAAACATATATACTTCAATAAAAAGAAGGCCCTTCCTTCGACTTCAATGCCTTTTTGTTAATCTTTCCAGCTAAAAAGATTTTTTGGCAGAGAATAAGTAAATACACAGTTCTTCCTCTGCAGATATGAGCTCAAGATAATTATTCTTTATGTTTTAATTACAAAGACACAGATCTTAAGGAATTTTTATAGACAAAACTTAGCCTTGGGATGTGAGAATTTGTCTGTACACATGTTAACTCAAAACATGGATTCTTGCCTGCCTCCTTCCCCCACTGAGCAATCTTTTGCACTTCAGTCTTCGGCATTAACAGCTATTTCTCTGCTCCAGCAGTGCTAAAATAGAACTTCTTTGTGTACTGCGGTTACTTTGTGGTTACACATCACATTAACTATCCTGTGATACATCTTAAGGGCCGGATCCTCCTCTCGCAGAGGCTGGCACAGCTCCACAGCAGGACTGTGGTGCACAGGGGATCGACTCCAGCTCCCCTGGAGGACATTTACAACAACTGAGGATGTGCCACCACTGCCAACCACTTCTTTCAGTGTTGACAACACCAGCAATATTTTTCAGTGAATTACTACAGCATGAACACACCATATACGTATATACATACATGAATTGACGTAATAACCCTTTGTTAAAATGCCTTGAAGAAGAGAAAATGGTTTGCTTTTTAATTACTAAACCCTTTGAGAACTGAAAAGTTCAAGGGTTAATCAGCCGTTGTCCTTTATATCAAAATTACCCTCAAAAAGCCACACAATTAACATGGAAAACCACTTACAACAGAAAAACAGTTTGCCTATAGAATTTTATAGAACCAGCAATCTGATTATTTTCCCAGGACCCCTCCCATCATCAAAAAAAACAACGACCCTAAAACATTTATCAGGGGGGTAAAACACAGTCACATCACCCAGAACAATAAACCACACACACAACAGGAACTGTGCCAGAAAACCCATTCAGAAAGATTACTTCTCCCATTCAGAGAGGGCTTCCAAGCAGTCTGCTCAGTCCCTCTGGCACGTGGCCAGGCCCTGGGAAAAGCGTGCCTGTTCTGATAAGATACGGACAAACTGTGCTCAGAATTTCCACGGTTCTGCCCTGGAATCCCAGTTACTTCAGTACGTTGTGCAGAGACAGAATTCTTACAAATTTAGGCTTCCTACTACTAATTTGACTATTTTAGCTGAGTGTGCTAAAGGAGAGCGTTTGAAGGAAATGTAAAATTGTCAGAAAATACAATAATGGCTTGGAAGAATCTCACTTTTTCAGAACTGCTCTCAAAACCAGGCTGTTTCTCATGAAGAAGAATTTTCAATATGAGGTGCTGAAATTAATTCTTCAGAACGCAGCCTGGGAATTCATAATTTATCCTGCTTTCAGCAGCTTTTCCAGGTAATCCGAATTTGTAATTGTTACATTGCTTCAGCTGGGAAATAAGGAACGGGAGGACAATTGCAGGTATCTTCTGTGAAGGTCTCACAGCAGGATTTTGTCACATCCCCTCCCACGGCACCTCCTGGCTTTGATGCTTCAGTGCATGTGTGTCCCCCGGGCAAACCCCACGGGGCCCCTATTCCCTGACCCACATCAGGATTCCCAGGGAGCCCCAGCACCCCACGGGCCATGTGGGTGCCAGAGGCACGGGTCTGGGGTGCACCCAGCAGGGCCTGGAGTCACCTGTGGGACAGGTCAGGGATGAGCTTGTGTGTCACCCTGAGCCCAGCCAGGGGTGCTGCCCTGTGGGGCACAGCTCCAGGTCACAGGGCCGAGGTGGCAGGACAGGAGCAGGGCATCCCAGGAGGAGGACACCTCAGGAGCAGGAGACCCCAGGAACAGGACAGCCCAGGAACAGGACACCATAGGAGCAGCAGGACACCCCCAGGAGCTGGACACGCCAGGAGCTGGACACCTGAGGAAAAGGACACCCCAGCCACAGGACACCCCAGGAGCAGCAGGACACCTCACAGGACACCCCAGCAGCAGGACACCTCAGGAAAAGGACACCCCAGGAACAGGACACCCCAGCAGCAGGAGACCCCAGGAACAGGACAGCCCAGGAACAGGACACCATAGGAGCAGCAGGACACCCCCAGGAGCTGGACACGCCAGGAGCTGGACACCTGAGGAAAAGGACACCCCAGCCACAGGACATTCCAGGAACAGGACATCCCAGGAACAGGACACCCCAGCAGCAGCAGGACACCCCAGGAGCAGCACACCCCACAGGACACCCCAGGAACAGGACACCCCAGCCACAGGACACCCCAGGAGCAGCAGGACACCCCAGGAGCAGGAGACCCCAGCCTCAGGACACCCCAGCAGCAGCAGGACACTCCAGGAAAAGGACACCCCAGGAAAAGGACATGCCAGCTGCAGGACACCCCAGCAGCAGTGGCTGGCTGCCCTGCTCGGGCATTCAGGTTCCCCAAAACTCCTCAGGCACAAAAACTCCCAGCAAGAAACCCCAGTGATCCCTGTGCTGAAGCAGAAGGCAGAGAGTCAGTGGTGACTTACACGGGGATGTTCGAGGGCAGCTGAGGGTTTATCACAGGACAGTCCTGCTCTTGTGAAAGGAGCTGCTGGGTGGCCCTCCCCTGTGCTGTCACCTCCTGCCCCCCTCACCCACACCCGTTCCCATCCCAGGGTTTGTTTGCTTGTCCAGGTCACCGCCAGTTCTTCCTCTGCTCCCATCCTTGCTCCCTCGCCTCTCGCCCACGGACAGCCCGGAGCTCCTGGCCAGCCCTGTCCCTGTCCCTGCCTCTCACACCTTCCACCCGTGCCCTGCTCTGTCCCCCTGTGCCTTCCTCCTCCCACCATTTCCACATCCCTCGACATTTGGGTTTTCAAGCTGAACTGATAAGGCTGAAATCCCTATAAACCCTTCCCCCACGAATGACACCACAACCTTCCCTTTCCTCAGGCTCACTCTCCTTCATCAGAGGCTCCTCGTTTCTGGTGCAACGACTCCAACAAAAAAGTACCTTTTTATTCCTTTACACCACTGCGTTTCCCTGTGCTTTCTCCATCTGTTCCCCACACCCATCACTCCCCCCAGCCCATAAACTCACATATCAAAGACACAGCCTCTGCTTTAGGCACAGACAAAACCATCTCTGAGTGAAGCACGGGCGCGGCTGCTGAGCCCCACCGAGCCCCCATCCCTGCAGGCTGAGAGCTGTGCTCCTGCCAGCCCCGCAGCTGATGTGCTCCAGCTCTGGATCCGTGCCTTCCCCAGCACTGCAACGATGCTCTGGAGACAGCAGCTCATTACTTGGGAACGGCACCAAAAGCTGGAGCTGTAAATAGAGGTGTCTGAACCAAGAGGGTAAGAAAAATACACTATCTCTGTAGGACAGGGGAGTTTAACACCAGCAGATGTTATTGCAATAATTTGTTTCCATTAACTATTTTAATGCTTCCCTCGATGCCCTTTGACACAACTGGGGCAATACACAGGGCTTCACTAAAATGAGAATTGGCTCTTTGTACTCTCACCAGTGCCCTTCACCCACTCCTACCAACGTCACTGACTTCTGCTGTTCTGCTGGGGGACAATTTAAGCCCTGCACACCTAAAATAAAAGTCTTTCAAAGGCTCTGTTGAAAGCTTTGCAGAGCTCTGCAGCAAGGGAACCACGTGCCACCCGTGCCAGCCCTCATGCTCCATGTCCCAGGAGAATTCCATTCATGTCCCCTGTGGACCTTCCTAACCTGCATATCCCTCTCTCCTTCGGTTCAAGGGCTAACCCTGTCGGCTTTACTGGGTTTTACTGGGCCCTTATTTAAGAGGTTGTTGCTATTCCTGTGCTCAGAACACCTCCTGAGCAAGCAGGAGTGCCCAGGCCAGGGTGGGACAATGCTCTGGATTGAGACTGAGTGCCTCAAACTCTGCCCAAGTAAACACCTGAGGTAAACCAGCAGTGAACAGTGGATGGTCAGAGCACTGCTGTTCCCTATGCCTCGATTCCTGCTTCAAAAAGTACTCCTAGGAAAGGCAAAGTAAAGACACCCTATGGAAAACCAGCTTAAAAAGGAGTCCAAATAAGCATGAGCTGCTGGCACACATTTTCATGGAAAGGGAAAGCAGATGAACCCAGTATCTGTGCAATGGGACATCCAAGGCTATCAGCAGCAGCCATCAAAATTATAACTAGTCCTGGCTGAAAAACATCATATTCCTCTCTCCTGGCAAGGGAATAAAACAAGATTTCAAGATGCTTATTTCAATTCAGTTTGGGGCCAAAAAGTTATAAATTCTGACATTTTTGCAAAACAACATACTCCAAGTGATTTACTTCAATCAAAGCCATAACGTAAAACCAAAAGGAAGAATGTTGACTTGATTAAAATTGTTCAGTCGTATTACTCGAAAATGTTGATGAAACCAGTGTGTTCCCACAGAAGATCCAGACATTTTAAATGTGCAACTTCTTTAAATTAAGAGGAGCGTTTTATTGGGAGATTCTTTTTCCAGATGGTTTCATTTCAGTGCTGAACCAGAGAGCTTACTCTAGGTAAGCAGAGGTGAGAGGAGGCCTTTCCTTCAAGGATTCCACACAAACACCACCCCTCTGTGTGAGGGTTGCCCCGGAGCCCTGCAGAAGGTGTGCACATGTGGGAGAGGTGCCACAGGAGCAGCAGCACTCTGCCAGTCCTTCACTGAACAGAAAGAGGCAGCCACTGATGAACAAAGCAGCAAAGAGAATAAATCCAGTGCACTGCGGGAGAACCCAGTGGCTTCCACCT
This sequence comes from Platysteira castanea, assembly GCA_013397175.1. NCBI lineage: Eukaryota > Metazoa > Chordata > Aves > Passeriformes > Platysteira > Platysteira castanea. The sequence goes on from VYXC01001354.1 coordinate 71,816, forward strand.
TGGAAGATGCACCTGTGATTTCACCAGGTGCAGAGGTTTTCACCCTTGTGAAGAGGTTTAGATAGAACAATTCTTTTCTCTCTCCCACCTCTCAGTCTGCCCTAAATTGCCATTTTTGAGGATGATGGTAACAAAAATGCTGGTTTGATCTGCATCTCCTGCTTCAGAAGGGCGAGCAGGGCCAGAGGCCAGCCTGGTGTGAGAGCAGGAGGTGGCAGTGACCTGGGCAACCCCTCCTGTGCCAGGCACTGGCAGCTCCCGCCCTGCTGGGCATAACTGGGGGCAGCCCCTGAGCTTGCCCACAAATCCATACCCAGGTTTTGGACACACAACAAGGCGTGGGACAGCCAGAGCAGGGCTGGCACTCGCCACCTGTGCACAGAGCACATTCATCAGCCCACAGAGCTGCTGTGAACCACCACCCTGGTTCCCCAGTGCCAGCCAGCTGGAATTGGCTCTCCTGGTCCAAGCCATTTGTGACCAGGCACAAACACAGCCCTGCCCTGTGCTGGTGAATCTTCTGGGGATGCTGAACCTCTCCTCACGGCGGGGCAGCCCTGCAGAGAGCGGGCAGCAGGCAGGAGCACGCGTGCACACCCATCCCGAGGAGCAGGGGGAATGGATTTCCCCAGGCTGGGCATTTTCACACCTCTCCCAGCCAGAGCTCCGGGCTGCCAGCAGCTCCTCGCTGCCTGCAGTCACAGCTTAGGCTGAGGGAGGAAGAAGGGAGGGGACGGGAGGAAATGACAATTTAAAAACAACCCCTTTTAAATGCAAGAGAAAATGGGAATTCGTGAGAGTGTTTGAATCTTGTATGAAAACCAGGAAAAAAAACCCCTAAGCCCAGTAAGTCCTGCCTGGGCTGTGCCAGCCTGTGGATTAGATCTTCCTTTCACACCCTCTCAATCCGGAAACTTGTGATCTCACCGGGCACTGGAAGGGATTGCTGCTGGAAGGGAAAGGATTGCTGCTGGAAGGGAAAGGATTGCTGCTGGAAGGGAAGGGATGGCTGCTGGAAGGGATTGCTGCTCTCCTCGCAGAGGGAACTGCAGTGCTATTCACCGGGAGGATGAATGGAAAGGGAGAAGCGTTTCCCCCACTGCTCTTTCCCAACATTCAGGGCCCAGGGCCCATCATCTCTGCCTGCTCATTAATGGAATCTGTGCTGAGCTGAGCTCAGCCTTCCCGTTCAGGGCACTTGTGCTGGGCAGAGGAGGACAGGGGTAGGAGAAACCCCAGGGTAAATCCCAATCACACCAGCTGCTTTTTGGTATTGGAAGTAAAGCACTGCAGAGTTGTCAGCACTCTGGGTTCTTGGCTGAACAAGCCCGTGTTCAGGACTCAGCTTCTGCAGGCAGGTTTCCTCAGCTTTATTTTCAGTAGGAACTCAGTGATCATTAACCCCCTTTTCATGGAAAAGCTTTAAAAAATGGACACTTGGGAGCCTGGAGGATTTTTACCTAATTCAACAGCAAACTCGAGAGCTAACCCATGACAGGGACAAACAAGAAGAAAGCAGGATGGGATCAAAACCCACGCAGTCTCCCAAGAGCTGCCCCGATAAGAACTCCCCTCCCAGCAGAAGCGCCCCTGGGCAGAGATGCTCCAGAAGCTTTCCAGGACATTCCCCACGCTCAAATCCAAGCAGGAACCTGACATGCTGCAGTAATGGAAAAGCACCACCCGAGGTATTTCAGCTGAAGTGGCCAGACGTTAACAGAAGTGACCAGGCAGCTCTGGGACTCACTCCTCCAGAATGGGCAGTGTGTGAAGTCCCAGAGGGTGACAGCAGCTCTTTTCCAAGGGAATGACCGAGCTGGGGAGGGGAGAATCATGTCTCAGGTCTGGCATGTCAGTGCTCCCCTTCACCCCGACACACTGACCACGGGATCCCTGACAAACTGACCACGGGGTCCCTGACAAACTGACCACGGGATCC
>VYXC01001354.1:74044-84173 GCA_013397175.1 Platysteira castanea
CCGGGTTCCTCTCTGGACAATGCACAGGAGGCTCAGCAAGTGCTGGCAGCCGGGCCGGGGTCACAGCTCTGCTGCAGAAAGAGCCAAACTCTTACACTGGAGTGAAAATAAACGTGTTTGCTATTGATACATTTTTTTTCTCCTCTCCTTTTTACATCACCAAGTTTCAGGTGACTATATATACTCCTCAAAAACACAATTAAATAATCCAGCTATTTCCACACCGGCCAAAGAAATCTGGGAAAAGATTAAAGCAAACTCAGCAACAGCCACTCAAAAATGTTTCCCAAGGCACAGCCAACAAAAACTTGTCAAAGCTCATAAGTTATGAACTAATTTGCACAGGGAGAGCTCTTTTGGCAGCAGGCAGGTCCCTGAGCTCCACAGCACCTCGAGCAGCCTCACACATGTGGAGAGAGCCCAGGATGGGGCAGCCCAGCTCCCAGGAGCCAGCACCAGCTCTGGGCTCAGGTGAGCACTGTCACTACCAGAGGCTGCTCTGATCAGTGAAAGAAAGAGTTTTTTCTCATTTTTTTCCCAAGAGCTGCACTCCTCTTTTACCTCTCAGGAGGAACAAATCCCAGGTTTCCATGAGTTCCCCATTATTTAGATATTTACCATTTCCCACCAAGAGTAACTCAAGCACAACACACCCCTGCACGACCTCATGACCGTGCCCCTTAAATATATCCTTTCAAGATCCCGGATTAGATTTCTCTCTCTCTGCTTCCTTCCTCTAACCTTCCTCCAGGATGCTCCAGCCCCATTCCACTGTGCCACAGAGCTCCCACTTGCAGGGCTGCTGCAGCCTCAGGGACAGGGCATGCAACGCCTGAGATGGCATTCCCACTCCCTGCTTCTTCTTTCCTCCATGAAACAACTCTGGTGCTACTTAGAACTCCCTGTAAGCAGCAGATTTAAGTTTTGGGTTTGTTTCTTTTTCTCAATCTCTTATGCACTTGGAGCCCTGCTGCCCTAAGCAGTGACAGACAGCCACACAGACCGTTTGTTGGGAAATGTGTTGGTTGGAACATCTGGGCACCCCTACCTATCTCAGGCAGCTCTTTCCAAACAGTTCAAACTGGAAGTTTCCCCACCCCCATCTAAAATAGGAATTAGGCAAAAGAAAGCCTAGTATTTAACTGACAGCTTAGCAAGTGGCCTTTCCTGCCCTGTGCGCTGCCATGTGGCAATTTGGAAATAATTAACAGCGGTTTTCATACGGGGAAGGCTGGAGGGAGCTGCCAGGCAGTTTTCCACAGCAGACCTGCGAGGCAGCGCTGCTCGCAGCCGGGGCAGCAGCGCTTCCCCCAGCGCCCCAGCCTCAGCCTCGCAGCTGAGGAACTGGATTTGAGGCTCCAGAGTAACTCTGAGGGGTCTGCTCCGGTCGGCCAATTAACCCCAAATAGTGTCAAAACAAAACGTCAGTACAGTGAGTTTGTAGCAAGTAATTCTTCCGTAATTGCGTCCTGACTTTGTCACTCCCGTGATTAACGGTGAGAGTCTCGCCGCTGGTGTGAAGGGAGGAACACGTACAGCAGTGAACATTTTAGAGGATCCTGCTAGCTCCGTGCCCCATTTCTCCACGACAGCTCTGTCCACAAACCTCCTCTGATCCACAACACACACAGCTGCTGCCTACAGCCAGGATTTCTCCAGGAGGAAATTGTGAATCTCGACACATTCCACCCAAAAGGCACGATGGTCTCTCACAGTGTAGCAGTCCCACAAGGACCCAAGATCAAACTCTTCTCCTCCGTGACTCAATAGCATCCAAACCTGTCCCTCAAGAGAATAAATGTGCTCTCAGCAACCAATTGTAGCAACAAACCAACTCCTTCAGCCGTGCTCTGCTCCACAGCTGAGAAGATGCACCTTGTGCACCTGGCGAGGCTGTGTGACAGCAGGGGAACTCCTGCACACCCACTCCTGCCCCGAACATAAATAACAGCACACAGGACACCCCTCTGTCCCACAGGGAGAGGGCATTCCCTGTGCTGCTCCTCAGGAGAAAGGCCGGGGGGCGAATCTGGAGAAGGAAGACTCCATAACCTCCTGTAGATAAAATGCTGGCCCAAATTTACCCAGCACTTGGGATCTTTCTCAGGTTCTGGAGGCATCACTGCTCTCATTTTCACCTCTGGCTCTCACTTCAAGGGAATTTTTGCCTTGAGTCACTGGGATTGCATTTCCTTGGTTACAGAAGGTGTTCTCAGAATTTGTCATTTACAAAGTTTTCAGCCCACTGGGTAGTCCTGAGCACATAATTACTGCTGAACAACCCCAGTCCTGCTCCTGACTGTGACCCTCAGAGCCTGCTCTGCTCCAGTCTGGGCAGGGTCTCCCTCTCGGAGGAAAGGACAAGAAGCAGAAGTGCAAGAAGGAACAACTGTCCTGGCCAGTGCTGCTGCCTGTGAGAGCCTGAACGAGCATCTCTGAGCTTCCCTGCAGGGCAGATCCAGGGACACATCCACGCTGTGGATCCATCTCCCACCAGGAACAGGAACCAGGACCACCAACAATCACCTCCCTCGCTCTGCTGCTGCCCAGCCTTTCTGCCTCATTCCCAATCCCAGGGTTTGCTACAAGCCCTGAAGGAGACAGGACTTAAAAACCAGCTCCAAAACAAGCAGGCCAGCCTTGTAACTCTGCATTGAAAGTTAAGGAGCCAGCCTTGTAACTCTGCATTGAAAAATGCCCAATTATTTAATCTGGTTGAGCATCTGCCCATGGATTCTTTGGGATGAAGAGAAGGAACTCAGAGCTGTTTCAGCACTCGTGCACGTGCCTTCTGTCCCTCCATGGACTGCAGACAAGAGCATGTCTGGAGTATGGACTGGATGTACCACGAGGCATATTGCCAATTATAAATTAATAAAATCCAGAAAAAGCAGCAGCGATCATTCCCTGGGAACAGTTTCCTCTCATATGATGACAAAAGAAAGCCTGTATCAGGGTTATTATATATACCAATTAAATTCTTTAGCTAAAGCAAAAAATTATTATTTTAATGGAGGAAAAACTGGAACACTTGGTTAAAATGTTCTCATAGAAATGTTAATTACCACAGGCATTAAACAAATGGAAATCAAAGCCTACCATTTGTTGAGCACTTTGAAAAGTTTTAATGCAAGAAATGTGCTGGAAAGAAACCTTCAATTTTTCCTCATGAATGAAAGTGAATCCCTGTAAATGAAGCTGCATTTATCACGCTGCTAATCAGTCAGCAGCCACAGATGTAATCCATCAATCCAAAGTGTTCCTGCACAAGCTTTCCATAAAAGATAAGGGAATTAATTTGGTTTGCTGGATACCAAACTGAACAGGAAAGGCGCCTGCTCTGCTATTCCATCTCAGAGCCCATCATGCAGAGAGAACAGCAATGCCAGGTGGGGCTAGCAGAAATCCCACATCTTGACTTCCTTCCTTTGATATGGATCAGATCCAAATTGTCCAAGGGGTTACCTTAATTTGCAGAATATTTTCCTGGAGACAGGAGCACTGTGCAACCCATACTCCTGAATGTTTTAAGTTACTGATCATCACCCAATGCAAGTAAACCCATCATCACTTGCAACTACGGGTGGAACATTCAAAATGGAAATCCCAGCAATCCAGATGATACTGCATTAACAGAAAATGCTGATTGAGTGATTTTATATGTTACCTTATGGACATGCACATAATTTAAACAAGAATACTTCATTTCCTTTAACAACATCTTGTTTTTGCTGAACACACTGGCCAAACAGTAAATTCAATCTGATTTTCATCACAGCAGACAATACTCTCCCTGAAGTGGTATTGACTAGTAGGAACAATTTGTTTGGTTTTGGCACATTAAAATACATATTTATGTTTTGGTCAATGATCTTCTGGAAGGGAAGGAAACTATTTTATTTTCCAGCTGAGGAAATCCTGTAACTTTAAGGATAATTAATACAAGGGGAAATAAATAATTAGTACAACAGAAGAAGAAGAAGATTGTCGTCCCTCTTTCCACATTAGCTACGCACAGCCCAGCACACGACACAGAAGGAAAATTAAGATGTAAAGTTACTAACACCAGAGATGAAATAAAGCCTCCCAAGAGCACAGAAGATTGGGTATTTAAACCAATAAAAGAAAAACCCCAGCCAGGAGAGCACAGGCAGTGCACAGGAGGCACTGCAGCTGCCCCGGCAGCGCAGCCCCGAGCCGGGCTGGGGCACGGGCACCTGCAGAGAGCCCTCCTGTGCCACGGCCCTGCCTCACCCTGCCCTGATGGACACGCTCTGGCAGCCCAGTCAGACGTGCACGCCCAGCTGACCCAGCTGGGGCTGCCACAGGGCAGGGCTGCACTGGGTTTTGGTGATGTGAAGTGCATCAACCTCGCAGGCTCCGCTCTGAAAGCAAGCGGCTGAAACCACGGGCTTGGGCAGCCAAAGGACAAAGAACAGGACCAGAACAAAGTGAGTTTAAATCCTCAGAAGGTCGCAGGTGCAGTTTAACGTCAGTTTTCTAGAAGTCAGCTCGCTGATGAGGTTCTCTGCAGTCAGTGGAGGGGTGGGTAGGACTGCAGAGGGCCATCAATAGCCCTGAGAAGCTGTTTGGGATGGATAAGGATTGTCCCCTTTGCTGTGAGCTTTGCCATAGAATTCCAGGCTGGTTTGGGCTGGAAAGGACCTTCAGGATCATCCACTGTCACCCCCTGCCATGGGCAGGACACCTTCCTCTACCCCAGTTTGCTCCAAGCCCTGTCCAACCTGGCCTTGGACACTACAAGGGATGGGAGGTCCACAACTAGGCACCATACAGAGATTTTACATGATTAATTGTCTCATTTTGGGGTAGATAAAGCTGAAGAGCCTGTGATTTTCCGCTTTGCAAAGAACTCTATGGGCAATAGGAACAAAATTTATAGAATTGTAAGAAGCACAAATAAACTGGTGCTTCCTTCACCAACCGTGGACCACAGAAGTGGCCAGGGAGGAGAAAGCAATCATTGCCTTGGAGGTCAACTGAAAGAAACCCAGCAGAACCCTGAAAAAAATGCTGGATTCTATCATTCTAGCAGTTCTTGCTCATCCGTAAGAATGGAGAAGGAAAGTGGTGCAACTCCTCACAATTCTGCCAATCCTCTGTTTCACTTCCAAGACAAACTTCCATGGAGGGTGCAGGATGTGCCTCGTGATGGAGACGTTCCTCTCACCCATCTGGGAGTGGCCACATCACACATGGGCACGATAAGGACTGTCAGGATCAGGGTTTTCATTGTTTCCATGCTCTTCTCAGGGAGCCAAAGCTCTACAAATCAAACCAGCCAGGACTTTATTGCGTGGAGACACCATGAAGCCCCAGGCCATCTACCCAGGTATCAAAGTCATGTACTTCTGTCATACCCAGGCCGCTGTCAGCACACACTGACCACGCCACAGACTGACCACTGCCTCCCTGTCCTGAGAAATGAGATTTCCCCTTTGGGATGCTTCATCAAGATAAGTGATCATCCTTACAATTATATTAAGCAATACCTTTCCACATTGCCTTCCAATCTGTACCACCTCAGCCTACGGGCACTGCTTTTCCTTCAGCAGAAGAAGATTTTGAGTTGTTTGACTTTATCTTGTTTACTTTACACAAATGCTGTTCCTTTCTTACAGATGGGATATGATCTGTTGAAGACCTGGAACATTTTATCCCGTAGCAAAGCTCATTCAAAAGTACCATCTGTTCTTCCTGCAGGGGCACAGTAATGCCAGAAACTGTTTAACATTCCATAAATTAAGACCATATAATGGATAGCTCACTGTTAAAGTGAGGCAAGGAATCGTTTGGAACCTGATAACAGCCATTTTGCTGGGGTTTTGCCTTAAAAACAGTATCCAATGTATTATTTTTAGTTTGCTTTAAAAATTTGACATTCGACATTAAACAGCAAAGGTGGGTCACAATGAAACCTTAACATCTGGCTTTATCCCCACTTCCAGCAGGATCCTTTGTAATAACTCCAGGGAGAGAGAGGCTCGGAGTGGGCCACTGGGTTATAACAAACTCACTGCAACACCAAATTCTGCTCTCCCTTCCCCTGGCGTGTGCCTGCTCTATCTGCAGGACACGCTTCCTAAGAGAACAGAATTCAATCTTCAAGTTTAACAGCCATTAAAATACATCTTATTTTATAGATGTTACACTTACTGCACTCACACACAGCCCCACACTCTGCCTTTCACTTACTGGTGAGGAACCCCAGCCAGCCATGGATTGCCATTTGCTATTCCTGTATCAATAACAAGGCTGGACACAAAGTCCTGCTATGGGTTTGTATCATCTGAGTCAACACTAAAACAGCCTTCATTTGCCATTCACACAAGAGAGCCACAGAATAAAGAGAGGGAGGGGAAAAAAAAGACCTACAGCAAAAAACCCAAAACACACATGAAAGAAACCAAAAGTGCTTAATTGGGGAAAAATGGCACTGCAGAATCGTGCCCCAAGAGAGGGACACGGTGGCCCCGGGGCACCCTGTCACCCGCGGGCTGTGGGAGCTGGGATTTGCTCCAGTAAATCCCTGCAGCTCACCCTCCTGGGAGCAGGAACCCACCCCAGACCATCCCAGAGACTCAAACCAGCACAGGACACCCGCACGCTCCCGGGGACAGCAACCATCACCTCCAAACCCGGTGATTTCAGCAACCATCACCTCCAAACCCAGTGATTTCAGCAACCATCACCTCCAAACCCGGTGATTTCAGCAACCATCACCTCCAAACCCGGTGATTTCAGCAACCATCACCTCCAAACCCGGTGACTTCAGCCCAAGGCGCCGCCGTTTCGGACCCCGTCTGTGAGTGTACATAATTATTACCATCTCTTTGGGAAGCTCTCTCACTGCTATAATAAAACCCACAGCAGCACAGCACTTCCAGCCCAGCCATTCCTAATCCCAGAGACAATGCTGATATTTTTCCATCGCATCGGATCCTGGACGGTGGGGGCAGGGCAGGAGCGTGGGGAGACGGGGAAATGCAACTTGAGAAGGGGCGAGTGTGTCAAAATCTAAATTACTGGGAGATGTTTTGCAGCACAATCCCCCTTTATGCCCGGTTCATATGGCTCACATTCAGCCTGTCACAGTGAATCACTGCTACTCCTTGACTTACATTAACAAAAACAAACCTAACTTTCGCTCCAGCCTGTGAGGTAAAACTTTGAATTCCCAGTCAAAAGGCCAGAAGTGGCATTAAAAATAATTGTTTTTGTAAGAAGCTCACTTTGAGGAGAAAACAACAAAAAAAGTGAAGATCTGGCTAATAGCACAAACACATCTGTTGCTTATGGAGCACTTTGCAAAAAAGCAAAAAGCTTTGTCCACGAGCAGCAAAGACCCAGCTTTAGCAGCCTTAACTAACAAAGCAAACCCGCCCCTCTCTACTTAAATCTTTAAACTGCATCATACTGGAGATATTTAACAACAGCTTTAGAGCCCAAAGAACAGTTAAAAAGTAGATCTGGCAAACAAAGTACAAAAATCAAAGTGAAACCCAGCCAGATACAGTCTTTGCAACTAGCAGAACACAAGGCACAAAGCAAAGCCAGCACTCAAACAAAGTTATTTTACACTTCTCCCAGCAAATTCGCAACAAATGTCCAGTTAGGAAAGGTTTCTGCTGACCTGTGTGCGAGCAGCAATGCAGATGTGGCGAGTTCTCCTGTCACCTTTTGTTCCCAGCCATGTCAGCTGTGCTCTGCTCCAAGTGCTGCTCACACTCCCAAATCCCCTCTTCCAGCTCCGAGGAACTGCCCAGATTTTGTAGTGTAATCTGAGCAGGGAAGTACCATGTGCCTATGATATGGTTAATTCACTTTTTACCCCCTGCAAGGCTTAAGGAGGCTGCTTCACATTTCAAAGCTGAGCCTAGGGGCTGCCTGACCCAGGTACAGCCAGGGCAGCGCTGGGGCTGCCTCCTCCACCCCAGTGGGGCCCGAAAATGGCTCAATTCCCCCTAACAGATCCCAGGGGGGTTCAGGGGCTGCTGAGGCCCTTGTCTCCCTTCCCCTGGGTGCCTGGTGCAGAAGGGACCGCAGCCCCAGCAGAGAGTGACCAGCTCTCCTTGCTGAGGGCCACCACCCCAGTGCTGGGGCCACCACCCCAGAGCTGGGGCCACCACCACCCCCATGGCCACAGCCAAGGCTCTTCACTGAGGCAGCTCTGGGGAGGCTCCTCAAGACCCAGCAAAGCCCCGGGCATCTGGTCTGGGGTCTTTGGAGATGAAGATGTTACACAAGTTGGGCTGGAAGAGCCCCATCCATTCCTCTCCAGTGCTGCCAGCAGCGAAGTGAGGAACAGTCCCCAAAAATCAAGCCTCTTTGTCATTTAACTCTTCTGTTAATATTCTTGTATTGTTGTTATCTAGTTCTGGTTGGAATTTGCAGTTATCATCACTCTTGACAAGAACACTACACTTGGGAGAAGAAGGGAATGCCTCTTCCTCCCAAATTTTGCACGGGGCAGGGTTAAACCTGTTGTGAAGCTGCCAAGGACGAATACACCAGAGAAGGTGCAGAGGAGAAGAGGGACAATAGCCCTAAAATCCTGTCACTGCTGCTCATCCAGCCCCGCATTCAGGTCCTAAACACTGAACCCAGGTGATAACAACCAGCACCAGCCTGGCACAGGCATTTCCCGAGTGCTTGGTCTTGAAAAGGGTGAAGTGCAAACTGGTGATGGTTGTACTGCTCCCCAACTTCTGTGAAAGCAAATTCCACATAATCCCAACGTCAGCATTGTCAGTGACCCCATCCCTGCTGAGTGGAGCCAGGGAGGCTGAGGGAGCCTCACCTGGCAAGGAGACAGGAGCTCTGTTACTGCCCTGGGGGAGCAGAGGGAGCTGCTGCTCAACAGCCCAGAGAAGGCCCCTAAAGGAGATTAAAGGGAAGAAACAGTCAAGGATATTGGAAAAGGAAAGATGTAAGACAAAAAGATGGCAGAAAACCTTTGGGGGAATTTTAACTCTTGGCCAGAAGGCAGCAAAGCAATTTCATGTCAGGAACCTGCTTTTTAAATTCTTGCCCCATATTTAACACCTACAAATACCTTGTGTGGGATTTCTAACAACTGCGTTCTGCATCTTTGAGCTCTCCTGTCTTCAAACCCTTGACCTTTATTCTTAAGCAAAGGTGAGAGCTCTGTCTTCCCTGCTGCATAATTTACTAAACCCAGTTATGTTTGAAATTAGGGTAAAGTAAAACTTGGAATAAGGTAATGGACTTGCAGAGAAAAATATATATTCTTCAAGGATGAATTCAACATCTCGGCTCAGAAATTTGATCTTGATCGGTTATAATGACAATTGCTCACAAAAAAAAAGCAACAAAAAGGAAGTGAGGCGACCTCAAAGGTCAGGAATTGGGGCCAACAGTCGTCTCTGCTGATGGCTGTGTTTATATCACAGAATCATGGAATGGTTTGAGTTGGAAGAGACCTTAAAGCTCCCTTAGTTCCATCCCCTGCCAGGGCAGGGACACCTCCCACTGTCCCAGGCTGCTCCCAGCCCCAGTGTCCAGCCTGGCCTTGGGCACTGCCAGGGATGCAGGGGCAGCCACAGCTGCTCTGGGCACCCTGCGCCAGGGGTGCTGTAAAGAATCCCCAGCCAGCACCTCTGCCAGGCACCACCTCCACTGCCCTCCAGCAGCACTCTGTGGTCCTCACCCCATCCCCTGGCACTCCGGGTGCCCCATCCCTGATATCTGTGCCCCCCAAGCCCCCCAGGCCAGGCCAGGGGGGGCTGCACAGCCAGGGCAGGGCACAGCTCCCCGCTGCCTCATTCCATCAGCCCGTACAACAGGCTGCAATTTGCTGAAATGATGATTAATCAAATCTCATTTTTCTCTGAGGCAGCTAATGAACAGCGAATTAAGTGTCTCAGTAATTCTGAAATAACAAAGGAATACCCACGGAGTGCCAGCTGTTTAACAGGGCAGCCGTGGCAGTGGCAGGGCAGGAGTGTGACCACTGAGCCCTGGCACCCACCCATGCCCAAGGCCACCTTCCTGTCCCCCTTCACTGCAGATAAACCACAGCACCCCACCCTCACTGCCTGCTCCCAGGCCTTGTGCCCACTGGTGCCACAGAGCCAGGGGACAGGGG
>VYXC01001354.1:92415-119855 GCA_013397175.1 Platysteira castanea
GGAGAAAGAAGAGGAAGAGCGCGAGGAAATACCCGCGTATTCGTCCCGGCGGCCGGGAGAGGGCTCGGGATCGAGGGGCTGCTGCGGGCTCGGCTCCGCCGGCGCCGGGAGCGGCCCGGGACGGGCGGCCGGGCTGCGGGGGCACAGCGGGGCCGCACTTACCGGGCCGCGGGCGCGCTGCTCCGCTCGGCTCCGCGCCGCGGGGAAGGGGCCGCGGGACCCCGGGAGCCGGAGGGAGGGGCCGGAAAGCTGCGGCGGGGCCGAGCGGCGGCAGAGCCGGGGTTTGTCCAACCTGGCCCCGGCAAGCCGGCAGGAGGAGATGGGCTGAGCGGGGAGGCTCTCGGGGACGGGAGCGGCCCGCAGAGGAGTGCTGGGGACCGCAGCTGCGGAGGAAAAGAGAATGAACCGGGGTGAGAGGTGAGCCTGCCCTGGGGCCAGGGGCCTCACCTCCGGCCCTGCCCGGGTTAACCCCGCTCTGCCCACCGAAGGTGGCTTCGAAACTGTGCTAGAAGAAGGGCTTTTCAAATTTTCTTTTTGTCCCACAGCTGGTTACTGAGATCTGAGGAGCCCCAAACTCACCTCGCCCTCAGGGAAGCATTTGGTGATCGGATCCCGGGCTGTTCATCGAGAGGGTCCGGCTGTCGTATGACAATAGCGACTGTTTATAGAAACCCATCCTGGGATGAATTAGGGAGAAGTCCCTGGGACGAACGAAGTCCCTGCAACAAACACTATGTCATCGGGAAAACATCCCTGCTCGGAGGGTCTCGGGGATGAGCCGGGTGTGCTCCCTGCCAGACAGGGCCGTGCCTGTGAGCCCCGGGGGCTCAGCCACAGGCAGCCTCTGGTCCTGCACCGACAGCTCTGGGGCCTCTCCCTGGGCACCAGGCTCGGCTCCTCCTGCATTTCTGTCCCTTCAGGACAAGCTGTGTCCAGCCTGGCTGTCAGGCCAGCCCTGAAGTGTTGCCCTGGTTTTTGCTAAGCCTTCTGTTTTTAACCTTGGAGTCAGATTCTTTCTCACACAGTTTCACACAGCCAATGTTTACTTACCAGAATTTTCTGTTTTTCATTCCTTTTGTGATAAGACAATTTCGATGAACATCTTTTTTCTCCAGTGGGATTGAGAAGGAAGTGACATGTCCTCCAATCCCTTGTGGCGTTGGGAATTGTATAAGAATGTGAGATATGTCAATAATAAAGTTTTCCCCCTCCTTTCTGCTGAACCTGGCAGGTGTGAGAGCGTCTTACTGTGTCTTCCCAGACACATCGAAGCTCTGTCCCTGAGACACACAGCTGGGATGTTTTTACACTGCAGAGCTCCTCCACCTTCTCAGGCACTTGGTGATGGGAAGAAGAGACCCTGGTGGCAGGACAGCTCTGCCCAAAGAGCTGAAGAGCCCAAGCTCTTCTTCCTTGTGCAGGGGAGGACGGCAGGAGCACGGCAGTGTCCCACCAAGGCCACCGGTCCAGCCCATTGCAGCACCAGCCTGCCCTTGGCCCGGGCCAGCTGCAAACAGCTGGCAGAGGCACCAGAGCATCCACGGCCTGGCTGCCAGCCTCGCCTCTCCCACAGCCAAGGGATGCAGCAGAATTTGCTGCTACAGTCACGGGTGGTAGCTCCCTACAGTGCTTGGTCACCTTCCTCCTCCTTCTCTTCCTCCTCACAAACTCAGCCTGATAGTGTCAATCTATGACACTAAAAATGCAATATTTTGAAGAAACTTTGGAGCTGGCCCTGGCTCTCAGCTCCCATTCACAGGCTGGACTGAAGTCTGCACAGACATAATGTGCATACAATTAGGGAAAAGTAGCAGGGTAAGAGTTTCCACTTCTGAAATGTGGTATTCTGTCTCCAACACAGCCAACGCTTGGGGAAGTGGGGCTGTCTTATTGTGTGATGCTGCAGTGTATGTGGGAAGGGTCCTGCCCATTGCTGCTGGACACCCCGAGGGATGTCCGACTGCACAAAATCATTGTGTAACTTTAGCCAGAGAGAAAAATGCCATTTACTTCGTAAGCAAACAACCAACCCTCCCAGAATGTTCCTACACAGTCTTGAATTTCATCTGGAGAAAAAAAATGAAAGCATAGGAAGACCAGAGGTCTCTGATTTCTCTCTGCCTCTGTGGAGATGCAGCGTGAGCTCTGAAAGCAGTGTTACAGTCCCCTTAAACTGTCTGGTGACAGCCCATGAGTGCCACTTGCTGGCCCCCACTGCAGCAGGAGCAGAGGGGCAGCAGCAGAGCCAGGTAATGCTTTATGTGGGGTTTGCACTGGGATTGTGACTGAGCTGGGTGTGAGCCTGCATCTGCCAGCCCAGCACCCTGAGCTCTGTGTTTGAGGAAGACCAGGAGAGACCAAAGGAGTCAGGACTGGGATAAAAGTAAACCAGGAATTACAGGAGACTCCCAGAATCACTCCAGCAGCTTTTCCTGTGAAAGCCATGATGCCCTAAGCAAGGAAAAGTCTCTACGTAGGGTTAAATTCTCTCATCAGACCAACTGATGCACATGGCAGATACTTCAGCAGCTTTCAGGCACCCCAATCCTTCCCCAGATCAAAGATGGGGTGCAAGCTGCACCCCTGGCTCTGGCAGATCTTCAGCACGAGGTTTCCTGTCCCCAAAATACCCAGTGACCATCACCACCAACACAGCCTGCACAGGCAGAGGCAGCAGGAGATCCCAGCCAGACCCAGCCAAGACAAAAGTTAAAAACTCTTCTCTCCACTTGCACAGCCACGTTTCCAACACCCAGAGCTGAGCGTGTGGCAATGAGGGGACCTTTAGGAGGAAACATGACCCGCTGGTTTGACCCTTGAGGTTTGCTGGAGCACCTTAGTAGGGGACAGAAACCCCTCAGCAGAGCAAAACCACATTTAAATAACCTGCCAGCTCAGCTCTGCTGCACCTCACCAGAGCACCACACACCTGGAGGAACCCAGGAAGCCCTAAACCAAACCCAAAAGTTGGAGCCCTGTGCTGGTGGCCTGTCCTTTCACTCAATTCAGCTAAGTAAAAAAATTACTGTTTCTCAGCCATACTTTTAACAACATAAGATCACTTAAAATATTCTGCTTTGACTTCAAGTGACACTGAAGAGCTAATACATCCAGGATTTAATGAAGTGAGGCTAAATGGAAATATCCATCATTCCTGGGTGAAAGGAAACCGACAGCATTGTCTGGGGACTGAAAGGATCCAGCAGGTCGTGTGAATCCACACAGGACAGGGCAGCCATGCTCATGGGTGGGATAAGCACATACCCACTCAGGGACTAGCTTTGGAAAGCAAAACTAACTCGTCGGAAGTCTGACTTCAGGAGAAAAGTTTGGATTTGAATTCAGCCCTTTTTTTGCATCTCCAGCACTCCTGAAGCTCTGAGCTCTGCACTGTGCACCAGCGGGGAGAGGGTGGCACTGCCTCCTTCCCAGGGACAGGCAGAGCACAGAGAAACCTCTGGAGATGGGGTGGTTAATCCTTGAGCCACTTAGGAACAGCTTATTCTCCAAATAAAAGCCCCGAAGAAGAGGAACCAAACCAGAAGGAGAGAAGATGCGCCATTTCAAAGTTCCAGAGCTAAGATTTAAAAAAGAAAAAAAAAAAAAGTCTCCAGTGATTCTTAAGCAACAATTTCCTAATTGCAGACCAGTGAGAACGACACCACCAGTGTCCTCTGCCCCTGTAAATTGCAGGCACTGTTTTTCCCCATCCCTTCCGTGACTCTCCCACATGGCTCTAGCATTCCCACTTGAAAGTGGTGCTACCCTGGTTGAACAGCCATGGAGCAGAGCAGACTCAGACTTCTAGAAATATTTGTTTGCGTGTCCTCACCCAACCACAGTTTGTCAGAATTTGGGGAGGTGTCACAAAGCAGCAGAAAACAAAGCCAGTGCTCCACTGCGTGCCTTTCATTGCAGGGTATGGTTGAGGAACACAAGAAACGCACAGCTCACACAGGAAAAGCCTTCAGCAGATGTTGCTGCCTTAAAATATCAGAGAGTCACTATTCTAGCACATTTCCTACCAGAGGAAATAGAGTGGCTCAGTGCAAACAAATCAGTTACAGTCTGTGTCCACTCTGAGCCCATGGAGGAAAGCTCTCACCATTCTGGGGAGTTCTGATCACCAGGACTTGTAAAGGTTTGCTGGGACCTGCACAGTGGAACTCAAAAAGGGAAAATAAAGCAGCAACTCACAGGAGAAGATTCCTGCAGTGTGGGAATTACCCACTCCAACAGCTTAGGAGGGAAACAGCATCTCCCTTTCTTTGACATCAGCCCGTTTTTCTGCAGGTGTTTGGTCACATTCACTCTCTCCTATACCCACTGAATGCCCCAGCAGGAAATAAGGTCGTACATGTGAAACAGAGTAAAACCTAATTCTTCAAGCCAGGAGCAAGCGTGCCTGACATTGACTTGCCATTAATTTAATGTACTGGCAAGGCAAGAGCACTTATAAGCAGCATTTGATAAAGTATTCTATCAGATTCTGACATTTTACTGCCAGTGTCTGAGAAATGTACCCAAATCTGACATCAAAAGGCTGTTCAAGGGAAATGGCAGGAAAATTATTGTGATCTTGGAACCTGATTTGAAACTGCTCCTGGTTCTCAAACTTTTCCACCACGAGTAATTGATGGAGATCAGGACTCGGATGCCAGCAAACGTCACCTCAGTGAGGAGCCTTCAGGTGGCAAAGGCTGCAGAGACAGCCAGGGCGAGCCCTCTGCCAACCCCATGGCTGCAGAGACAGCCCCTCTGCCAGGCCTGGTTACCTTTCCTTGTGTCACACCTAAAGCCCCCAGAAACCCAAACCAAGCCAGGCACTTTGGCTGGGACTGGTTTCCAAACCCGCAGCAGAGGCTCAGGTCTGACACCCGTACCCTGGGTGGGCTGAGGGGTGCTTTCCCCCAGTCACCCCTGCTGGCATCTCCCATTTCCCCCTGGCCATCCCAGTTCCTCTCACTGCATCCTCTGCACCTGAACACTTTGAGAGTGAGGAAGTTGAAGGTGCGACCGAAACAAGGAGTTTCTTCTTACTGCTTTGTCCTTTGAACCTGTTCAGTATTGCCCTTGGAAGTTTTCAAAGAACAGAAGGAGCTCCAGCTCGTTCCGTGCTGGGTGAGCTGGCTGATGCAGGCTGTCAAAATCCACTTTGGATTTGCTACAGCACGTTGCATGCAGGCTGTAAACAAAACAAACCTCCAGGAGAAGAGTGGCCAGCAGCAGGCTGCATCCCGTGAAGCCACCCTGACAGTCATGATCCCCACTACGATTCTGAAACGTGCTCCTCATTTAGGAAGGATCAAGTATTGAAAAGCCATTTCAGCAGAGCTTTACAAACATTTAAGGCTGCCAACCAGGACCCAGAGCCCATGGGCTCTCTCTGTGTGGTTTTTTGCACCCACATCCAGGTCTGCTCCATCAGCAGGATCCTCTGTGGGTGCAGAGAGCTGCCAGCACTGAGCCCAGCCAGGCTGGGTGCAGCAGGGGTGGTGAGGACATTGACAGCTGGACTGACAATCTCACAGAGTCAGACCTGAAACCTGCCAGAATTTACCCGTGAGAATATGACAGTGAAATTCTGCAGTTTTAGTTAAACCTAGAGAGGAGGCCAAGAAGATATCAGTGAGAGAAGATGTTCTGGACACAAGGAGAAGATGTTCCTGTTATGGGCCATTGAAAGCATACAAATCCAGTGGGAAAGCCAGAGGGGATACAGAGAGGAAGAAGGCAGCAAGCAGGGGGAAGTCTAGAAACTTGTAAAGGTGTCATTCTGGGCCTGGATGTTCCCACCTCGACTCCAGCTGCAAGCTCACCTCCCCTGCAGCACGCTCCATTACCCACCCGAAGTGGGTGGGTTGTGTTTTCATCCTTGAGGTGAGGTGTGAGCTCCCTCTGCTATTTCTGCATTTCACTGCACGGCAGGGCTCACCTCCCCAGCTCTGCTGGGCTGGCTGGAGTTACCTGCTGCCTCTGCCCTCACTGAACTTCCAGAAAGCTGCCAGAAACATCAGCCCCTCAAAACCACTCAAAACATAAACAGGACCACCTCTGTCTCATCTCCAGTGCTCACAAACACAGAGAGAAGCACTGCTTAAGCCTCCCACAGCTCCCTGCTGTCCAGGGAGTGCTGTCCAAGCACTTCACAGCAGCCTCTCAGCCAGGGCTGCTGCTCTGTCTCACCCACTGCCCAGTTTGGGCACTGCTCAGTCCTCACACACAACTCAGAGTCTGCCCTAAGCAGCACCTGGGTGTTTGTGAGGAGCCTGCTGTCAGCCCAGGCAGCTGACCCAGGACAAAGGAGGGACTGTCACTGCTGGCTGGTTTCCAGCTCAGCCCACACAGGCAGGGAGCTGCTGCCAGTGAGTGTGGGTCGCTGGCAAGCTGGAAGGTACAGCAGGGTCCCATTTGACAAAGGAGTGCACAAACCCTTATAAATACTCGTCACAGATCATTGTTCTCCTCTGGTGAGTGACTTAAATAAAAACGTGTGCACTGAGGCCAAGAATGCGGGGTCTGAGCCCAAGTGACAACCTGAGATGGCAATAAATACCCACTGCCCAAATGAACCACCAGCAGGGCTGTTTCCCCAGGTGTCACAAGGTTACCCCATGCACAAGCTGCTCCTTGATGCTGCCTGCCGCCCCAGCCTCAGGCTCAGGGCACCTCTTCCAAGCAAAACCAGGCTTCTGTTAAAATAAACCAGCTGGGATAGAAACTGAAGCAGTGGTATTGGGTATGCAGTTATTGTCATTGCTACTGCCTCACTTGTTTGAAAACGCAGAGGATCCAAAGCGAAAAGCAAAACTGTGCTTTGCTGCTGTGGAAAACCAGTGACAGTCCCCCCGTGCTGGCAGAGCAGCTCTCTGCTCCTGCCAGAAGGAAGGCCCCACACTAGAGGCTCTGCAAATTGGAGAAGGTGTGGAGCTAATAAAAACTGGAAGCAGCCCGGAAAGCTGATGATTAAATCTTGGGGAGCTGAAGGCCGTGTGAGCTGGTTAGCTCTGAGTTCTGCCACGACGGGTCTCTAACAGCATGTGCAAGTTATCATCTCACGAGGCAAACATCCCTGGGTTTGGGCAGTGCAGACACACAGCCAGCCCAGCCCTGAACAAAACCAGCTCAGGAGCCCCGCAGGGACTACTCACACATCTCCTCCTGCACAAATACACCCAGCTCACACAAAATCAGCTCAGCTCAGAGCTTAAAATGACTCCTAACGTTACCTGCTCTGGAAAACCCAACTCTGATGTTTCATTTTCTTTTTCTCCGCTGTAGCTGAGACTGCAGCTGGGGCTGGGTCCCTGCAAGAGGCACCCACATCCAGCACACGCTTCCTTGGTGAATCTACAGATGCTGCTGTGCAGGAAAGTAACAGAGCTGTAACACCCTGCAGCCCTGGTTAGCTCGTGCTCAGAGGCCAAGCTGTGACTGCTTTGGACACAGCTCCTGTTCCTACTGAGGGGAATAGCTGACCCTGTAAAACAGAGCAGCAACGCCCCTTTCACAGCTGCCTCCAGTCTCCCTCCTGAAATTTGGCTGGATGCTTACTTTGAGATTCAGAGCACACGTGTCAACTGTTTAGGGATACTCCTATATCCCTGTTTCTCGTTAAAAATGCCAG
The DNA here is from genome assembly GCA_013397175.1 of Platysteira castanea. Lineage (NCBI taxonomy): Eukaryota > Metazoa > Chordata > Aves > Passeriformes > Platysteira > Platysteira castanea. The sequence continues at coordinate 100,043 of VYXC01001354.1, forward strand.
CGAGGATGAAAAATGTGGCCCATTAGTGCTATAACCATCAGAAAGAAAAAATAAATAAATAGAAGGAAACCCCTGCAGCGAGGGTCTGGGCTGCAACAGCCCAGTCTGCTTCCCCAGCACACTCCAATTTGGGGAAGTGCTGCTCTGAAGAGGTTTTCAGGCAGCAGTGGGCAGGTCCCTGCTGCCCACAGGTCCCAGTCCAGAGGTCTCCAGTGTGAGCCATGAACATCTCTGGGAAGAAGGAAGGGTCACAGAGGAAATGGTGTTTGTTTATTGTTGGGGTTTTGTGGTCCTTAAGGTGAGAGCTGAAAACTGGGGTTGCCAAAGCACTCTGGTAGCTCATTAGGACAGAGCCACGTCCTGGTGTCCCCTCCAGGCTCTCGTGGAAGAGTTCCACATGGCCTGGTGTCCTCACACATGTCCTGGTGTCCCCTCCAGGCCCTCGTGGAACAGTTCCCTGTGGTCTGGTGTCCTCACACCCGTCCTGGTGTCACCTCCAGGCTCTTGTGGAACAGTTCCCTGTGGTCTGGTGTCCTCACACCCGTCCTGGTGTCACCTCCAGGCCCTCGTGGAACAGTTCCCCGTGGCCTGGTGTCCTCACACAGGGGAGAAGAAGACACTGGAGTCACAGCTGAGCCCTGCGCCAACTCTCAGAGAAGGAAGGGGCATCTCATTTTAGCCGAATTTAGCCCAAGGAGGAGAGGGCACTGCGTGGCTGCCAAAGGAGGGGCAGGAGAGTCTTCCCCCCACCCCATCACCTCTGGGGCAGCCGTGCGGGGTCTGGGTGAGCTGGGGCACACCTGGGCTCCTGGGGCACCCCTGGGTGAGCTGGGGCACCCCTGGGCTCCTGGGGCACACCTGGGTGAGCCAGGGCACACCTGGGCTCCTGGGGCACACCTGGGCTCCTGGGGCACACCTGGGTGAGCTGGGGCACACCTGGGCTCCTGGGGCACACCTGGGCTCCTGGGGCACCCCTGGGTGAGCTGGGGCACACCTGGGTGAACCAGGGTGCCCTGGAGAGGTGCCGTGGCTCAGGGCAGGGGAGCAGGAACCACGAATGAAGGGAGAAGCCACCTCAGCAGGGAGGAACTTCTGCCCAGAGCTCACGAGCCTCTCACCACGGGGCAGCTCCAGACACGGAGAAAGGAAAGGAGCATCATGAGGGAAGAAGGGTCAGAAACAGCCCACTGACACCCAGGAGAGAGGAGGGGGGAGGAATGTGGTTAATCAGCAACAAATTAAACTGATTTTCCCCCAAACTGCAATGCTAATGCTTCTGTGACAAATCAGCACCACTCAGGGAGAAACTGGAAAAGACAATGAGTCTTTCCCTCTTCAGCATTCTCTACACAAAGTAGCACAAAACGTGGTCAGGAATTCCTGCCACAAGCAGGAAGCCTGGTGACATTGGTGAGGAGTGGCCACAGCTCCTCAGGTCCCAGACGAAGCCATCCCAGGGGATGCCCTCCAGGTGAGGGGAAATCCCTGCTCTGCCTGGCAGGGCAGCTCTGATGTTCCAGGTGAGGGGACATCCCTGCTCTGCCCTGCAGGGCAGCTCTGATGTTCCAGGTGAGAGGAAATCCCTGCTCTGCCTGGCAGGGCAGCTCTGATGTTCCAGGTGNGGGAGAAGCCACCTCAGCAGGGAGGAACTTCTGCCCAGAGCTCACGAGCCTCTCACCACGGGGCAGCTCCAGACACGGAGAAAGGAAAGGAGCATCATGAGGGAAGAAGGGTCAGAAACAGCCCACTGACACCCAGGAGAGAGGAGGGGTGAGGAATGTGGTTAATCAGCAACAAATTAAACTGATTTTCCCCCAAACTGCAATGCTAATGCTTCTGTGACAAATCAGCACCACTCAGGGAGAAACTGGAAAAGACAATGAGTCTTTCCCTCTTCAGCATTCTCTACACAAAGTAGCACAAAACGTGGTCAGGAATTCCTGCCACAAGCAGGAAGCCTGGTGACATTGGTGAGGAGTGGCCACAGCTCCTCAGGTCCCAGACGAAGCCATCCCAGGGGATGCCCTCCAGGTGAGGGGAAATCCCTGCTCTGCCTGGCAGGGCAGCTCTGATGTTCCAGGTGAGGGGACATCACTGCTCTGCCCTGCAGGGCAGCTCTGATGTTCCAGGTGAGNGCTCAGGGCAGGGGAGCAGGAACCACGAATGAAGGGAGAAGCCACCTCAGCGGGGAGGAACTTCTGCCCAGAGCTCACGAGCCTCTCACCACGGGGCAGCTCCAGACACGGAGAAAGGAAAGGAGCATCATGAGGGAAGAAGGGTCAGAAACAGCCCACTGACACCCAGGAGAGAGGAGGGGTGAGGAATGTGGTTAATCAGCAANACTCATGCTCGGGACCAGCTCGGGGATCCTGGGGAGCCAGGGAAGGCACATTCCCATCCCTGCCCCCAGGAACTGGTTTGCAGTGAGAAGGGTTCCAGGGGAGCTTCAGCAGGAGGCTCAGAAGGGCCACACTGAACCTGCTGTTAGTGAAGAATTCTTTTATTTTTGATTTTAATGAGATTTATCTGTGCGCAAAGCACTTTGCAGAAAGAGTGTGTGGGTTTGAGGAGTGGGAGAGAGCTGTGAATAGGTTCAAGTCCTTCAGCAATTACCAACAGTCTGCTCGAGATGTAAATTCATCCTTTTAGCACTGAGATCTTCAGAACGTGTGGAGACCTGAGCTGATATTGGCTTTTTTAAATTTTGTGTAGACCTTTACGTTCAAATAATAAACCACCACTTTGCCTTATGCAAGGCACTGAAGAGGGAGCAAAAATATCCTTTATCACCTACATTCTTCTTATGTGGCATCAACACAGCATTTAATAAAAAGCATCTTGATATAATAATAAAGTTTGTTTTCCAAACAAACCTGTTGTTTGCCTAGAGTAATGTAAATTTGCAGCTCTCCTTTACACTTCACACACGATGAGAGAAAAAGATTTTAGGATGTCCCAAAGGAGAGGTTTAATTGTAAAACAAAGCACTAAGGATGACATTTAGCTGAGGCTGTAAAGGCTACAGTAATTAAAAAAGACTAAAACATATGGTGCACTTCACGAGGCTGGTTAATACGAGCTCCCAAACTGAACCTTTTGGGTGCCTGAGGAGAGGAAGGAAGATGCAGCTATTCTCCTCTGTCTCGAACCATAAAAAAGGCTTTGCTGTGTTCCTCGTGAAGCAGGAACCACACTCCCATCTCAGTTCACCTAATCTGGAGGAGAGGGGTTTCCTTTCACCTGCTAAGCAAGCTCTGAGCAGCTGTTGTGATCTGTGAATGCTTTTACAATGTGATTTGAGGGGAGGGAGTTGCCATTAGTGGCCTGTAATCGCCTGATGCCAGCTCAGGGCAGTGCCACAGGGCTGGAGAAGGGTCTGATAGCAGCATGAGGTCACCCCTGGAGCCCCCTCCCCAATCCCACGTGCTGGGTGATGTTTCAGTGACCAGAGGAGCCCTGTGGACCACAAGGAGCCCTTTGCAGCAGGTCCTCGACAGGCCCCAAGCTGGAGATGTTGCAATGTGGCCAAATCCCAGAACAGCAGAGATAGAAACAAAACAAACACAAACCACAACAACAACTTGTGCAATCTGACAGCACAGAGAAGCTGGGAGCCAAGCCCCTGGCTGGTGCTAACCAGCACAGCTCTTTCTGCACTCAATTTCTGCATTTTGGGTTCAATTACCATTGTTTCACAGCTTTAAAGCTCTACCTTCCCACGTCAGCATGCAGGAAGTCTCTGAACTCTGGGTTACCAGCCCGAAACTGTGTTTTGTGACAATCTCCACTCAGCTGAAACCCACAAATGTCTTTTCCAAGCATTTCCATCTGCTGCTGCTGCTGTGGGTGCCCACAGCTGGGCCGGGTGTTTCAGCAATGAAAACCAGAAACTGTTCCACGTGAAAATTCAGGTGATTATTGGAATTGCAGCATCACTGTTAGATCACCCACAGTTATTTAGCGTGACTGGATAAAAGGGAAAAGCTTTGACAGAGCAAAACCAAAGGCTTTGTTTGGTTCTCTCATTTCCCTGCTGTAGCCCCAGTCCCAATTTCCAGCCTTTACATCACTCCCCAAGGACTTTATCTTGGAGGCCCATCTGAATTCTTGGTTTTTCTCTAATTCTACCCAAGTTCCTCTAGTAAGTCTCTCAGACCTTTATCACCCTGAGCCTCAGCCCTCTCTTCTGGACCCTTTCTAGGCATTTCATGTATAAAATCCTCTTTCAAGCCCTTGCTGCTTAACAAAGGTAAAAGCTGTGGCTCTGCTACCACCCACCCTATCCAGCTGCCAGGCTGTCAGAGCAGGGAACACGCAAATATTTTGCTTGGCAGTGCTGGCTGCAGTAAGAACATTGTTTTGTAAACTGAATTTAATGCCCAAGGAAAAGGAGTTCCTGTTTATAGTGCAACACACAGTATACAGGAATGTATGCTCAGATTTCTGTACCTGTTATGGAAAGAAAATGGCTAAAAAACCCCATAAAATATTAAATCAATGTGTATGAGCTGGAGGCATTGCTCCTGTAAGATGAGGGACAGGCTGGTAGGTGCAGTTTGAATATATACATGTGAAAATCACACCTCATTTTATTCATAACTAAGGAGATGAGATTATCTGAATAGATCCCTGAAGTGCAAAACAAAATTACCCTTTTTTTACTGTAAGACAAAGATGACAAGTCAGTAAACAGTTGGATTTTAAAAAGCCGTGCCAAAAAAAATGCTGAAGCTGCTGCTGCACCCTTGACAGACAGACACAACCACGTCAACATTCCCCATAAATCCTTCTGTGGTGTGAAAAACAAATGTGGTTTATCCTGCTCCTGCAGAGCTACAGAGAAGATTGCTCCACCTCCACCCCAGAGCAGCTCTCCGTGCTGTTGTGCAATGGAGAGACATTCCAGCAGAGTCTGAACTTGGGCCTGGATTTCAGAACTGCTGGGGCTTTCCAGCCTTGGCTGCACAGCCCAGGGGCCTTGGCACAGGAGAGATGTGGAGCAGGGTTTGTCTGTCCCACGCACCCCCAGCCCTTCCACTGTGCTGGTAAAAGCACAATAAAGGACACGCTCACACCTGCTGGGTTCAGCAGAAAGGAGGGAAAAGAGAGAATTTATTTACAGTCATCATACTTTATAGGATTCTCAGTTCCACAAGGGATTGGAGGACATGTCACTTCCTCCTCAATCCCACTGGAGAAAAAGGATGCTCATCAAACTTTCTCTTCTCACAAAAGGAATGAAAAACAGAAAAGACAGTTAAATAAACATCGGCCAGTATTTACATGAAACTGTGTGAAAATTCTCTGACTCCAAGGTTCTAACAGAAGGCTTAGCAAAAACCAGGACAACACTTCCAATCGTTCACTGGGGGTGAGGAGGAGCTCCTGGCACACTGAGAGGGAAAGAAAGGAAGGAAGGAAGGAAGGAAGGAAGGAAGGAAGGAAGAAAGGAAGAAAGGAAGAAAGGAAGAAAGGAAGAAAGGAAGAAAGGAAGAAAGGAAGAAAGAAAGAAAGAAAGAAAGAAAGAAAGAAAGAAAGAAAGAAAGAAAGAAAGAAAGAAAGAAAGAAAGAAAGAAACCCCACACTTTTTCACTCATCCATAAGTGTCTATAACTTGTACTTGACCAGAGCACTCACAGCTTCAGTTTAAGTCCCGGGCTGCCAGGTCTGGTTCCTATTTCCCAGGACCCAGCTCTCTGCAGGACCCCAGGCTCCAGGCAGCTGCTCGGGGCAGGCTGGGGAGCAGGGGCCAGGCTGGGGCAGTCGGTTCAGAACCCTCAGTTCCCCTCACCCTCCCTGGCTGCAGGCAGGGAGCACATCCCTTGGATCTCCTGTTCCTGCTGCCAGGCTCCAGCCCCGTGCAGGGGCTGGGACCTCCTCAGCCCTGCAGCCTCTCAGCCTTCAGCTCTGCACCTCTTCCTCCTCGCTGCTCAGCTCCTCGGAGAAATTCTGTATGGCCAGCTCATCAAAACAAGCACTTTAAATGTGTTTTGGGCACTCAGGGCATTCAGCCTCATGTCTTCCTGCCAATCCTGGGCACAGTCACCCTCCTGTGTTTTTCTTGCTGCAGGATGAGTGCACGGTGTCCATCCTGGCAGGCTGGACTCCACTGTGGGCACTGCTGGGGCCACCACTGTCACCTGAGGCAGCCCTAGAAATGATGAGAGTCTCCTTGTGCAGCCAGAGGAAATGTTCTGTGGCCACAAGTGATTTAATCCAACTCATCTGAGGGTCTGAGCTTGGCTTTGCTTGTTCCTCCACGTGGTTCTGGAGGAGTACAGAGAGGTGTCACCATCCAGCTGCTTCTGGAGCCACAGAACATTCTGGAGGAAGCGGAGGCTCTGCACAGCCTCTGAAATTCCCTTTATCACCCTCCCATTCCCCACGAGCAGCAGAGGCATTTCTGACACAGCAGTGGCCAACTGGCAGGCCCACGCAGAGATCAAAGGCTGCCCTGTGCTCCGTGGCTCTCCAGCAGATCTCTCTCTGCAGGCCAGGCCACAGCTTTGTGCTGTGAATTGTGTGACCCTCGTGAACCTGCTGAATCAGGACCAAGGAAATGTTTGTCCCACCCGTGCATCTGTAAAGCCTACAAAGAGCAAAGCTATTTTTCATTAATTGCTAACTGTTCCTCTTGGCAAGCCAGTTTGCCTCCCACTTTTATTCACTTGGTAAAAAAAACCTATCAAGAGCCCTTTTAGTCCAGCACTACAATGGGCTGATAGTATATCCCTAGTTTGTCTTCCAAATTCCCATACTAGCTATCAGATGTTGGCTCCCAACAACAACTAATCCAGCAGTTCATCTCTGGAGACTTCTGACTGGTTTTTGTCACAGCCTGATGTGTCCATCTGTGAAGATGTTTCTAGTACAAAATGTACACTTCCTTTTTCCTCATTGTCATGCTAATTTGCCTCTTTACGTAATTAATTTCTTCTCGCTAGTACTCACAAATTTTAAATATTTGTTCCATTTTAGTCATCCTTTAAGTATCCAGCTCGCCTTTAGTGAGAGTGGGAAGCAGCACAGCCATTGCCTTGTTGCTTGGGAAACTCATCCAAGAGTTATCATCACCAAATGAACGTGTCAGCAAGGTCCTCTGGCAGGCACTACCCAAAAATAGCCCAGGGCTGCAGCAGACCCCCAGCACGGGTCTGAAATCCACCCCTCCCCTTCTCCTCAGGAGTGGAGAACCTCCCTTCTCCCAGCAACCCGAGCTCAAGTTTTGATGCTGATTTAGTAAATTTGGGAGAAACATTCCTATTTTAACTTATAAAAACCTTAGCAGAAAAAGAAAAAAAAATTAATGAATAATTGCATATCCTGAGCCCTCCATAAAGCACCCAGCAAACGTGGCCTCCCCAAGGTGAGCAGAGTGGCAGAGCCAACTCTCAGCCCTTTCTGGGCAGCTGGCTGCTCTTCTCCCTGGTTTGTCCATCCCAGAAAAGGTCTTTTAAAAAGCAGTGACCCAGGATAAACTTGTAATGAGAAATGCTGCCTGTTTATGAAATGTTATTTGATATTCCTGAGACACAGACTCGGAACCCCCTCTTTTTTAAACACCCATTGATCTTGTCACTGACTTGAACATTGGCCTAGGGAAAGAATCTGTGCCTCATATGTGATATTATATCAGAGTGTATTAGTAAGAGCAAAAACCTCCCCAGATTTTTCAAGACTGTTGTAAATAGCATTTCTTCAGTATGTTCACTGAATGATTGAAGCAATCCAAGTTGGCAATAAGAAGATACCACATAGAGCATAACTGCATAGAGAACACATTAAAAATTTAATGCAAAACCAGAGTTACTACGTAAGCCCAGCCCAGCACACTGTGTACATGTGCACCAGTCTAACCTGCACATCTTTGGGGAGAAAAAGGCACAGGATGGTTTTTCATCACTAGCCACTACCTTTGGGCAATATCCCATGTTCCTGTCAAGTTTTACATTAGATAGATTGTACCTGGGGAATGGGAAAGATGTAAGACAAAAATCCTCACGATAGAAAAAAAAGAAAAGTTCTGTACTTTCTTTTGAGTCAGTAGTTCAGGAAATGCCTTCCAGCCAAACAGCAGGGATGAGCAGGAGGGTGTTTCAGGAGCAGCCACTGCTGGTGCAGTGTTCACCCTGATGATGAGGAGAAGGCCAGGAAGGGTTTCCCTGCAAGTTGTTTGGGTGCTGGGGTTCTCAGAGCTGCCAGGGAGCTGCTGCAGCAACAAAACATCCGTGCCTGTGGATAAACCTCGGGATGAGTCACAGAATCGTGGAGTGGTTTGGGTGGGAAGGGACCTGAAAGCTCTTCTCATCCCATCCTTGCCACGGGCAGGGACACCTCCCACTACCCCAGGGTGCTCCCAGCTCATCCAGCACTTTCAGGGATGATGCTCAACTCCTCCCTGCTCCTGCTGCTCAACTCCTCCCTGCTCCTGCTGCTCAACTCCTCTCTGCTCCTGCTGCTCAACTCCTCCCTGCTCCTGCTGCTCAACTCCTCTCTGCTCCTGCTGCTCAACTCCTCCCTGCTCCTGCTAACCAGGGATGTAAGACAAGGTTTGTTCTTTAACAGGACTGTTGCTTCTTTTCCATCATCTCCAACCAAGTTACACTAATAGAACTGAATTTAGATGACACTGGAGGCACGTGGGTTTGTTTGGCTTGTTTTGTGGATGGCATCTGACTGTGTTCTTTCTCACCTACCTCCACCATTGCACTGCAGTGCTAGGGAGGCTCAGCAGATCAGAGCCTTCACCCCCCTTCACTCTTTATCCACCTTTGAAGTGGTTGTGATGCTGCAGAACAAAGCATTCTCATCCCCTGACACACTGCACTGCCAAGGAATTTCGTCTCCCAGACAGAGTGCAAAGGGAAGAATCACCACAGACTACATGCAATTTATGGTTTCATTAATTCCTGCCACCAGCCACACTAACGGGCATTTATCAGCAAGGAATGCAGGATCAATTAGTCACAGGAATAAAAACGAGGGAGTAGACTCTTGAAAGGAAAAGGGGATTATTCCTGCTTAAACATCAAAATGATACTGGCTCCTCTTTGGGTGATTAGGTGGAGAATTTATAGGAGATGATGTTCAATGCTCAAAAGTTTCCCACTTAATCGTAGGAAAAATGGTAGTGGGTGCTTTGGTGGGCACTGAGAGACTGCTGCCAGTGTGAGACCTTCTCCCAAGATTTAAGCAATGAGCATGAATTGCATTCAGCTCTTACTGCCAAACAGCCATTAATCTGTGCAGTTATTAGGGGCAATTTCAGTGTAAAGGGATGATGAAGTCCAGCTCTGGGGCAGGCAGAGACAGCAGCACCAGCCCTCCTGCGCTTCCTAATGGCCCAAGTTCCCAGAGTTTTCCCCCAGAAAAGGCTGTGCTCACGTTCTGCTGTGCTGAAGGTGCTGCAGCACGGCCCTGCAGAGCCAAGGGCTTATTTTAGACCCCAAGGGCTTATTTTAGACCCCAAGGGCTTATTCCAGACCCCTCAGGCCGTGCCCACCCCGATGCCAGCGTCCCTCCCCTCTCACAGCCCCCTCTGTGCCCCAGGCAGAGCTGGGCTCCAGGCACACCCGGCTCTTTATCCCAAAGGTTCTGGTGATTTCCCCAAATCACACCCAGGGCACGGCGTTTCCAGGTTAAAAGATTACATCTATAAAAATGTTGATATGGGAGAAATAGTCCCTGTGGATTTTTAGAGCATTACAGTGTCTTTCCCTGAGCTGTGGTTTATATTGTTTCCTTAATGGAATGCAGCTGGCTTAATGAACAGAAATAGTCAAGAATAATGTATTCAGTGACTGATGGGGGGGGAAGTATCCCAAATAATTTATTTATAGGCTGTGACACTGCTCTATTACTGAAGGCATTTATTAATAAGAAATATTCTCAACAATGATGGTGAAAATCAATCAAACACATGATTATCAATTATTATTCCACCATTTCTAATGGAGAGGTAAAATGTCCTTTAGCTATAGTTTCTACAGAAGGTGCACAGTGAATTATTCAGGTAACAGCACCAGAAATAGTTCACATTTCAAAGGCAAAGGATGCATAAAGCAATATCAATTAAACCCATTCTGGCTAAAAACTGCAATATTTGCCTTGGGGTTTCTGCTACTTTCTAGTTATTTTGCATTATTAATTTGGGGTAATGCTTACACAGAATACCAACAGGAACTTGACAGGAAATTAATGTAGAGACTCCCCCCAGAGATCTTAGACGTTGCTAAGCCCATTTTTCCTTACCCAGAGTTAATGAATAATCATCTCCTTGGCAATGGTTCCTGGAGTAGAAACTTGTACTTTGGTTCCTGTTAAATATAGAAAAATGAGAAGTGTCAGATAACGTCGGCATCAGGGGGATTTATCTACAGCAACTGGGTGAGTAAATACCCTCCATGCAGTGAGTCAGGGCTCCAAACTGCTCCCACCACTGCCACAGCCAACTTCAGAGTTAGGGAGGTTTTCTCTACCAAGAGTGTTTATCCCTTTTCAGTCTAAAGATACTTTGATGTCTCTTTCACATCCAAAAGCAGCACTCCCTCCTTCCTCAGTCCTGCAACCAACTCCTAAGTCCAGGGATTTCCTTCATTTCTCCTTCTCAAGTTGCAGGACAGCTTCTTTCATAGGTGTTTTTCTGTTATTGCATCACTTAATTTACTGCCAGCACCAAGGTGAGGGCTGGAAGTCGTTTTCCTGCTGCTTTTGTGCTCAGGAGCTGCTGACCTCTGGGGCAAGCTCACAGGGGAGATTTCCTGGAATAACCTGAAACCCTGAGCTGGAGCTTAACATCCTTCAGAAAATGGATTCAGCTGAGGGCTGTGGAGCCAGCTCAGCTCTGCCCTCCCAGGACAGCATCCCCAGCCCCGGGGCTCTCCAGCCAGGCCAGAGCTGGTCACACTCGGCCATCAGAGCTGTGTGTGGCTCTGGCAGGGCTGGGGGACCAGGAGGGAACTGGGGCTGCAGTGGGCATCACGGAGTCAGGGGATCCCAGAGTGGTTTGGGGTGGAGGGGATCTCACAGACCGTCCCTGTGAGCAGGGGACAGCAGGGGAAGGACAGTGTGCTGGTAAAGGAACAATAAAGGACACGCTCACACCTGCTGGGTTCATCAGAAAGAGGGAAAAGAGAGAGTTTATTTACATTTCTGATACTTTATAGGGTTCTCAATTCCACAAGGGATTGGAGGACATGTCACTTCCTCCTCAATCCCCCTGGAGAAAAAGGATGCTCATCAAACTTTCTCTTACCACAAAAGGAACGAAAAACAGAAAAGACAGTTAAATAAACATTGGCCATTATTTACATGAAAGTGTGTGAAAATCTCTGACTCCAAAGCTAAAACAGAAGGCTTAGCAAAAACCAGGACAACAGGACAGCAAGGGCCAGCAGTGGGGGGTGAACGCCCCTGCCCAAGCCCACGCTGCCCTGTGGAGGATGGGGAAGGAACAAAGGTGTTTGCAAGTTCAGGCATCCCCCAAACTCAGCTGTGACTAAAGCCAGCCCTCTCATCATCAGGGACAGCGAGGGCAAAAGGAATCAGTGCCTCCAGCCCACGGGGGACACGGTGGGCACTGCCCCAATTTTGATAAGCTCTTACTGACGTCATGGAGCCCAGGTTTGTTTGGAGAGCTGGGGCTCCTCCTCAAATAAAAACCAAAACCAAACAGAAAAAGGTGAATGAACAAAGGGATCTGGCTTATCCCGAGGTCTCTGGTGGGCACTAAAGACCTCAAAGCATTCCAGAGGGTAGCTCTCCTCTGCCACACACACAGGGAATCGTCATCTCTGCAGTAACTCCAGGTAGCACTCTGAATTTGTGTGATGTTTCTACAGTTTCTCAGGCTCCCTTGCAAATATCAGCAGGTTCAGAGCCCAAACTGGTGCTTTTTGCAGGACTGCAAGATGAAGCTGGCAGAGCTTTCCGAGCTGCAGAGATAAAATCCAAATTAAAATGAGTCCCTTGAGGCTGCTCCCACGTGTGACTGAGGGCACCGCGGAACGAGAGCCCACCCACCCTCCCTGCAAGGACATTTATCACTGGAAGACCCCAAGGACATTTATCACTGGAAGACCCCAAGTTCCTGAACTAATCTGGGGGAAATCCTGGTCATGAAGGCACTGCCCCAAAGGTGGGGCTCTCCAGGTGCCATCAGCACACGTTCCAGGGTGGGCAGTGCCCTCCCCTGCAGAGAACTGGCTCCCAGCCCCCTGAGAGAGGAGCACAGCTGGGCTTGGGGGGCTTTCACTCCCCAGCAAAGCCAAGATTTTGGCTGCAGCAGGGGGGTGAGCTGTGCTGAGTGAGGGCCTGAATTAGAAGCCTCAGAGCGCTCAGGAAGTGCCCACAAGTCCTGTCAGTGTGGATGTGGATCATTCCTCTTCGGCTCAGGAGCAAAAAGGGCATTTTGAGCCACATTTGCACCCTGTACTGGCTCCCTCAGGCCTCGCACAGCACAAGGCAGCAAAGGAAGACTTGGAAAAAAGCATTAATTACATAAAAGTGGTGTTGGGAAAGCAGGAGGCAGCAAAGCACTGGCGAAAGCACGCAGTGTATATGATGTAAAATTATTGTATTGTTTAATTGATATACTGCAAGATATTGTTCAGATGGTAGGAGGGAAAAAAATAATGATCGGTGAACTCATTATTAATGTTCATTTTCTTTTCCAGTATTGCCAGCGGGTTGAGTTAATTATTAAGCATGACAGTTGGGCTTTAATATATCAGCTATAGATTCCAGTCACAGCAGTCTAGTTTGATAATTGGGTTTCTTTCTCCTTCATTTTGACTAATAGCATACTTATAGCAATTATTAAAATTCATCATAGCACAAAAATAAACCATTTGAAACCTCACCAAAAATGGCAGCGCAGCAGAGCTCTGCTTAGTGGTTAGTGGAGAATTCAAAACAGCTTCTTGGAAAACATGGAACAGCTTCTCTGATAACTTTTCAACAGCCACAATGTGAACGTGGACACTCAGCAAAAGCCAAGAGTGCCTCAGGTGAGCCAAGGCAGTTTTGAATAGGCTGCAGTCACTAAGAAAGTGCATTCAGGCTTCACAGGAAATTCCCTCTGAAAATGCAAATTCATATGTGGTTCCTCAGCTCCAGGTAGTTCAGCCAAGCCGTGGCAGGTTACCAGCACTGGCAGAAAGTTGTTTTAACACTGCACCATCAAACTGCTCTGGAGACTTCACAGTCTGCCTTGGAATGGCTGGGGGTGCCAAATGGACACAGCTTCTGCTGTGAGGAGCTTAAAATCCTCCTTGCTGATCTTGCAGACTCTTTAAAGACTAATTTTAACTTCCAACATGAGCAAAGCTCACTCAGCTCAAGGCCTACAGGCATCAAGGCAATGAGCAGAAATCCTGCACATTCCCACCCTGCCAGAGAGGAATGGGGCTCATTCCAGGACTGACAATTAGGTGAGATTTTGAGGGGCGAGAGAATTAATTATAAAAATATAGACTGAAAATAGACAACTTGAGAAAAGCCTGGTGTTTATATCTTCTGGATAAGGGACAGGACTGTGAGCTGCGTGCTCACCATCTCTTCCTCCACGTGCCCAAAGGGATGGGGCAGCCCCGTGGTGTGAGGCGGGCACTGAAACCACTGTAGACTTGGAACCTGTTCACAGGAGAAAGCAGACAGAATAATCACAGAATCCCAGACTGGTTTGGGTGGGAAGGGACCTGAAAGCCCATCCAGTGCCACCTCTGCCATGGCAGGGACACCTCCCACTGTCCCAGGCTGCTCTAAACCCCGTCCAGCCTGGCCTTGGGCACTGCCAGGGATCCAGGGGCAGCCACAGCTGCTCTGGGCACCCTGTGCCAGGGCCTCACAGCCTCCCAGGGAAGGATTTTTTAACATCTGATCCAGAGCTGGTTACCAGACATGGTAACTGCCTCACTCTGCAGCAGGCTGCAGTGAATTTTTGCTGGAATGTGACCCACAGAATCCATGGCAGGTTCCTCCTGCACACACTGCCCACATGCCACTCAGGAGATGGCCTCAAAACCAGCCCCACCCTGCTCCTGCTGCCCAGGAGGAGCTGGGAAAGGGCTGTGCCCTGGCTGCAGCCTTGGCAAGAGCCCAGCGAGGCCACTGGCATCACCACAGCCCAGGAGAAGGAACAGGGGGAGAATTTCGATTTGCCCTTTGAAGCTGAGAAGGGATCAGTTTGTGTCTCAACAGCAATTCCTTCACACCTCCCCGTATTATCTAAAAGTGGGAGACTTAGTAATTAAGCAACCCTCAGATTAGTAATTGAGAAAAAGTGAAGACTGGGCAGATCCCAAGGGCTTCCCTCACAGGACTGTGGGGTGATGTGCTGCTCTGGAACTGCAGGTAAACCAGGCCACAACCAACCTCATCCTCTGGCCACTATTTAAGAGCCAGGAGGAGACCTCTGGAAGCAAGAAAACACCAGTTCAGTGGAAAATTTGCTCTGACACTCCTTTGGCAGAGGAGCCCCAGGCTTTCCTGCAGGATGCTTTATCATCCCACAACCTGCTAGAGCCGTGCTCAGCTGCTGCACAGTGCATCCATCACTCAGCTGAGCAGGCTGGGCCTGGGAACACCAGAGAATATCACCAGAGCCCTGGGAATGCTGCTCTAATTGCTGGTTTGCAGAGTTATCTGGATAAATGATCACCTGGGAAAAGAAACATGATGTATGTATAATTAATCTACTTAGAATTTGTTGTAAATTAATCATATTGAATATTAAAAATATTCCCTAGCCTCATGTTAAGCGAAATAATTCCTCGGTATTTTTCATCTGATCTCACTAGAAATGATGGAGCTGGACTTTGCTATGCACCTCTCCTACTCTCACCTCGTGCACTGCCAGCAAAGTGCAGAACAGATGAATTGGCAGCTCCCTGCAGCAGAGCTCATCTCCTGGGCCCTGTGACACACGGACAAGGGACTCAAACCACCCGAGGTCTTTGGAGGCTAAACCCCTGCATCTCTGGGGTGTTCACAGCAGCTGGTCCCAGGTAAGAGGTGAGAGGACCTGAGGTCTGTGGAGGGATTTCAATCCCACATTCATGTGTTTTCTTCACGTGTCAAATCTGGGCTCTGTTTCACTAAAACTGGCAGCACAGAGATCCCTGCAGATCAGGGAAGTGCAGATACCAAGCCAAAGACTGGACTCTCTGACCTTGGAGATCTTTTCCAGCCTTTGTGATGCTGTGACTATAAACTGAAGCTGCTGTTCTGCTCATACTGCATTTGTGTTGTAGTTTCTGAATCAATCCCTTCAGAACATCATCTGAACAAGCACTGCTCTCCAGGCAGCTTCTCACACAGTAGTGGGATGGGCAATAAAAACCACACAATTTTTTTACAAAGGCATACTTGTTCTTTTCTAGTACAATTTTGGAATTGAGTGCTGTAGCACAAACACGTTTTCTCAGGTTTACAGCAGCCCCTCATTTTTACTGATTCTGCAAAGCAAACTCGGTGCTGAATGCCACCCATGCATGAAGTAGTGCCCAACTGGCCAAAACTTCTCTTTCTCATCTCTGGCCCAGCTTTAGCCATGACTCTGCACACTCAGAAATCACAGGGTAATGGAAGATTTTATCCTCTTAACAGCAGGAATGCAAGATCATTGCAGGTAAAGTTTTACATTGCCATTAATACCTGGTCCCCAGGGATGCTCCAGAGTTACCTGGCTGTCCAGGGTTGTCCCAGCCCCCTCAAACATGACTGCACCAGCCAGGGCATCTCATTTCATGGCCCGGGGCAGCAGACACTCACTGCTACACGGCTCTGATGCCAGTGGGCCACACTACAGAGCAGATAATCTCTTCTCCTCCTCGGCAGGGGATGGAGGAGGAGTTCTGCTTTGAACTCACCTGAAGCTGATCAACAGCTGCACCCACAAAATTGGTTTTGTTGTCACCCATGAGGACTAAGGAGAATTTCTCAGGTGAAGGAGCTCCTGCCAACCACTGCCATGAGCCATCTCAGCTCATGTCCTTGTCCCTTTCCCAGGTCTGCTGTGTGAGGTGGCATCTCCACAGTGCTGCCAGACACCCTGGGGCCACCAGCCCCTCTCTGGAAGGGTCCCAGCCAGGTACTGCCAGCCCTGCCTGTGCTGGGGATGTCACCTCCTGCACACACACCTCATAAAAGCCTTATGAACCCCTGGCACTGCAGTGGTGTGTGTGCATTACTATCAAGTTATGTCACTGCTTCCATAATAAAATTATTTCAGCGGGTTGTAAGTCAGGTATAAAACTCTCTTCGGGCTGGAACTTGGCGTGAGCACACGTGCAAACACACACACACAGCCTGACTTCTGGGAAGGGCAGAGTGAGGGAGAGGTTCTGCACTACTTCTGAATTCTGCACGGGGGCAGAGGGTTTTCCATGGGGTATTTTCACGGGGAGAAGCTGCAGAACTGCGGCAAGGCCAGCGGGGGAGGGCAGAGACTGCTGGAAGCGGGACAGCCACAAACCCGCCCTTTATTGCCACTGCAGCCCCCTGCTTTCCACCCCCCAGCCCCGGGAAAGGGGGAGAGCCTCTCCTGTGCTGTTAGGGGCAGTTAAGGGAGGGATACATCTTTTCCAAGCTCTGTCTGAAACTCGGAGCGTGCAGACACACTTCAGACCCCCCTGCATGCTTCAAAGGCGGGGTCCTTGGAAGCTCACCCATCCTTTAAACAAGTTTTGCGTTTGGATGCTCCTGTTCCTGCAAACTGCAGAGGGAAAACGTGTTTGCACTGCCAGGACTGTGCTGGGACACGACTGTGAAGAGTGCAGATCCCCCTGCTCACAGAGGTCCTGCCTGCGGGGACAGGGAGAAGAAATCGTGCCCCTGGAAGCTGCATCCAGCAGGGCTTGCAGAGGACGTGTAGTGGGAAGAGGGGAGGGAGTTTTAAGAAGCATAAAGAAAAAGGGAGCCTCCTGCTGTCTCTGGAAACCTCCCCCAGCCTGAAGCAGCTCTGTTTGGGGCTAGAGCCTCCCCGCAGCAGAGTGGGGCACTGCCTGCTGTAACCACAGCATCCTTCAGATCGTCTGCAGCTGCAGGTGTTTGTACACTTGACCTTATGTAATGAACAGTAAGGACATTTTCTTCATACTTACTTCACAAGTCTGTTAAGAAACACACCAAACTCAAGGCAGTCATTTGCCGTGACGTTTTGTTCCCCGAATAACACTACACTCCACCTTTATGTCAGTGTTCCTCTGGTTTGCTGGGTCAGAATCCACATCTGGCCCGAGGGAGGTGAGTCATTGCCCCGGGTGCTTCCACTCCTGCTGCAGCTGCAGCCCCAAGATGATCAACATATAGAAAGAAGGAACATAAGGAAAGAACTATAATAACATATTACCATATAATCTGGTAATAGAAAAAGGGAGTGTGGTTGACAGTAAGGGTATTCTTATTTAATCTCTTGCAACTATATTTACTGGTATTAGTGGTTTGAGGATTGCTATCCACGCGCCCAACTAGGAATTATCTGGTTACACCACGTGGACTCAGGAAAATGTAACAGTTCCATCTTTTCAGGGAACAGGCAGCACCAGGACCCCAGTGGCTGTTTGACACAGCAGACCCTGAGCACACAACTTGCTCCAGCTCCGAGCACAGCCTGACCCCAACCTAAGAACTCCTGAAGGCTGAATTATTAGGACTGTCATCACAGCAGGAGCTCTGATGGCTATCATGAGATAATCATCACACATCTGTATTTTTAAGACACGGGGCATAGTCTGGTGCTCTCCAGTCCCCGGTGACATGACCTCAGAGCAACACACCCCTGGAGCTGCGCTCTGTGCCGGGGAAGGAGGCATGGCTGGGCTGGGAGAGCACGCAATTGGCAGCTCGTGGCTGTGGTTTGCACAAAGCTGTTTGTTCCTTGTAAACAGATTTGTTTTCCTGCAGTGGTAGGGACCCAGGAGACGCAGAGCAGCAGCAGAACAGAGAACGTCTTCGTGCAGAGAGGAGCGGGGGAAGGACAGGTCTTCCGGCACGGACAGAGTGCTCCCATGGTGGCTTTTGAAATGAAGCGGTGTAGTGAATGTGCAAGGGTAAATAAGGCCAGGAAATCTTTTGCTGAATGAATGAACTCAATACTATTTGTGTTGCAGAGGTTCCTGGGATGTTGCTCTGGAGCTGGGCTCCTGCTGGGCAAATAATTCTTCCCAAACGGAGGTGGTGCCACGTAATCATTCCCTGGGTCTGCTTGTCACTGTCTGTTCCTCAAAAGCTACAGCTTCAGCCCAGTCTTCTGCCTTCTGAGCAGCAGCAGCAAGATTAACATGGGCCTTACCATTTAAATAAACTGATTTGACTATTTCAGCAACTGATTAAATCAGCTCTCTCTGACCTAACAGTGTTGGTGGCTGAGAACAGCGTAACCAGGACCAAGGTGCTCAGTACAGGCTGCAAAACCTGCAGGAAACACACACACCAGTATTTAGGGAGTTTTTTTACACTCATCTCCCTTTTTCTTGTGCTGTTCCTGCACCTGTGCTGGGCGGCCAGGCTGTGCATGCCCTTTGAGCAGAGATGAACTCCTGGGGTCAGCTGCCTAATGGCCAGGAGGTGCCAAGCTGTTCGAGTCACCGGTGTCCTCTGCCTGCCCTGCATGTCATAGCCACAACGCATTTTCTCACCTCTTATTTCTTCTCCCTGGTATCTCTGCCACTACTTCAGCTCCTCAAACCTGTTTTCTGTCTCTCTTCCCCTCTGGAAGTTACAGAAACTTCTGTTCCCTTCCCAAGAAAAGTACTTTGGGCTCATTTTCGTTCTCCCGTCTTCACACCTGGTTTATTCCTTCCATGTGCTGGGAGATGCACTGCGGAGGGTGGATGTGGAGAAATTTATGGTACTGTGCAGTTGTGCTAGGAAAGAGCCCACTCCAGACCCCAATGGCACAAGCACCAGTTCCAGATTCTGGCTGGGAAAACCTCTGTGAATTCCTCCCTCAACTTCTGCAGCTAAAATAATAACTGACCCACATGAACCAATCTTCACAGTGGGAACATTTTTTCTCCTACTGTTTCCAAACAAAAATCAAACATAAACAGTGAGAAATTATTCCATCTCTACTAATGAGTGGCAGCATGAGACCATCAGCAATGTGTTAAGGGACAATCTCCCTGGTACACTGAATTACGCTTTTCCTGGAGTGGCTGGGGGAGCCCATGCTGAGGGTCCCTGGGCTGAGGGACTGGACAATCACTGGCGAGGATTCTCCCACCCTGCTCTGCACTGGGGCGGCCTCACCTTGAACACTGTCTGAAGTTTTGGTCAGTGCAGTGTAAGAAAGAGTGTCTAAAGAAGGGCAGTGAAGATGGCAAAGGGCCTAGGGGAAAGCTGCATGAAGGGCAGCAAAGGGCTCTTGGTCTGTTCTGCCTGGAGGAGAGTGAAGGGAGACTTCACTGGGGTCTAAAACTTCCTCGAGACAGGAAGAAGAGAGGCAGGAACTGATCTCTTGCTGTGGTCACCAGTGATAGGAATTGGGCCTGAAGTTGTGTCAGGGGAGGTTTAGGTTGGATATTAGAAAAGGGTTCTTTATCCACAGGGTGGTTGGAGCACTAAAACAGGAAGCCCAAGGCAGGACCAAGGCTGAGAGAGCTCAAGATGCACTTAGACAATACTCTCTCTCAAGAACATGGCAGGACTCTTGAGGATGGATGCTCCCGTGCACGGCCAGGAGTTAGATTTGATCCTTCTGGGTCCCTTCCAACTAAACATATTCTGTGATTCAGTGATTCTGTTTATTACAGTGGAATATCTGTGCCTGGACCTCCTCAAAGGAGATATACAGGAAAAGAGGGAAGCCATC
>VYXC01001355.1:1599-110121 GCA_013397175.1 Platysteira castanea
AGTGGGCCGGGGCCGCAGCGACTCCTCCTCCTGCCGCTCCCCGGCACCGCCCCGCAGCGCCAGCGAGCACCTGGGACGGGCGGCGGCCGCAGTGGCTCCGCAGGACCCGCGGTAGGCGCGACCCCCGCGGCGGGACGGGCCGGGGGCGAGAGGCTGGGGCCATCCGCTGTGGCGGGGCCGGGCGGCCCCGGGGGGCTGTGGGCCGGGCCCGTGTCCCCGCGGGACGGGGATCCTGGGGCGGCAGGAGCCGGGGCGCCCGCGGGGTGACAGGCAGCGGCTCAAGGGCTGGCGGAGGGAGAGTCGGGGCCTGCGGCAGCTCCGCACTAAGGAGGAAGCAACGCCTGTTTCCTGGGGAAATGGGATTTCAGAGGAGAGGGCATGTTTTGTTGTTGTAGTTGCAGTTCGGTCCCTTGCCTGTGCCCCTAGTTTATCTTGAGTTTATAATTTTGGTGTGTCCAGTTGTCAGGAGAAAGCAGCCTAAGATGGTAGGCTGGCCATTACGCAATGCTTTTTTCCCCTTGAAGGCTTGGTTTCTCTAAACTGCTCGTAGTATACTTTACTTTTTCTTGTACCGTATCTACTTCAAATATCCTTAGGCTTTAAGACACTAAAGTGTCTTTACGTAGCTTCAAGTCACTTTAGCTGTCTTAAAACCAAAACTCTTCAAGCTCCTGCTATGCTGTAGCTATATGTGTGACAGAAAACAGCACAAACATTTCCATATTCAGAAAAGCAGCTCCTTCCTGTCCCCATCTTGTTTCTGGGCAGTAAGGGAGTACTTTTGTGGAGTATATTTTTCTTTTTGCTATAGTTATAGTAGTTCCTGGAAGCTTGTTCCTGTTAAGGAGGAACAGTCGAGCGATAACGTTCTGAAGGGAGTGGCAGAAGCAAGGGAGGCGGCTCAGCCTAGAACGGGGACAGATCCACTGGGGCGGACACTGGGGAGGTGAAGGTGTGGAGAGAAAACTGCCGAGAGAGAAGAAAAGTGCTGGTTCGGAGTGTTTTGATGAAGGAGCTCATTGTGAGGATTATGCACCTGAAAGCCCAGCCGCTGTAGGAGCTGGGAAGTTCATTTCCTAATACCTCTGCCAGCACGCAGTTATTTTCTGTGGAGTGAGTCAGTGCTTTACTGGAACACCCATGGTAACGTCGGAAACAATACAAACCAGTGCGGAGTGTATGGCTGCTGTAAAGCTTGAGTGTATGAACGCTCTCCCCACAACTTGGCTATTTCTGTAATTTCCTGGTTTTTGAGTTGCTCTAAGAGTCATGTGGGCCACTCTCCTCCCACTGATGCAGCAGATAACTTGCACTAAGCATTGCTTACATGTTTGCCTGTGGCCCTGTCCCCACTGCATTTCTGCTGAGTGCCTAATGATTTTATGTCAAAAATATTTATGATATTTATGTTCCTTTCTCTTGCCTGACCTTAGTATAAGGTCAGAGACCCAAATGTCTGTCTGTACTTAAAATTTCTGGAGTAGCCATCACATTCATTCAAATGCTTTGTCACTTCCTTAGCTTATTATTTGTAGTCCCCAGAAGTTTTGAATTGTTAGACTGAAAACTCTGTGAAATGTCAAAAGTCACAAAAGATATAGCTGTTTATGTAGTCAAAATTGTAAAGACGTAATGTTAGATAACAACTTAAAATATGTAACCTGATCTGCTATAAAAAACTAAGCTAAGTAGTCTGTCTGATTTGGAGGTTACAGGAGATGCTGTTTCCTAGACCTCTAGCAAGTTTTGAAAGATGGAGCTTCCAGAGGGTCTGTTCAGTAACGCTGCGTTAATCAGAGCCAAGATAGAGCTGACCTAATTCTAGTTCTGTGATAGCGATGTAGGGAGAAAAAAAAAGATGCCACGGTTAAAGCAGAGATATAATTGAAAACAGCAGATGGTTTAATTGTAACTACAGAATTAGCAGGCTTTTTGAACAAATTGAAAGTTTCATTTATTTTTAGTCAAAGCTCTATGTAATCATTTGTAGGAACTTCTTTGTCAGCTTCAAATTGCGGTTGCAGGCTTCCAATTAACATTAAATGTACAACCAAGTAGTGGCACCAGTGTCATTTCTTTTGTTTATTTCATACATTTATGTTTACTGCCTTGAACCGTGTTTCTTATTGCATATATTTTAAAAGTGTGTTATGTAAATGATTGGAGATAAGGACAGAGACTTGTCAGCTGTATGTAGTGGGTTTCCTTTTGAGTTTCTCTTGAAGGTAGCAAAAGACTTTTTTTAAAAAAGGAAAGGTAAGAGCTGCATGTTTACCCCTCAGCGAGCAGCACTTTCACCTATTTAAAACTTGAGTTGTCATGAACTGATGCTAAGGTTGGCCCTTTCCTGTTGCCAGTTTATTTGAAAGCAGGTGTGTTTGATGCAAATGCTGAATTTCCTTCAGGCAGTTCCCTAAGCTGGGAAGAATGTAAAGTAGATAAGCAAACCAAAGGACAACAGTAGCTATTTACTGTGTATTTGCCTCTATTGTTGCTCTGTGTTTGTTCCAGATTTTATCAGTGCTCACTAGAGAATCTTGGTAAGAGGTTAGATCCTGGATGGGGTAAACCTGGAATCAGTTATGGTCAGAGTTGGGACTCAGTGGTGTCCTTCTAAGAGACAATTCTATCATGTGCTTGTGATGACCAGGCAGCCAATCCTGCCTCTGCTTGGCATCTAGTTTTTTGTTTGTATGTGTGAAATTGTATCCATCCTATTCAGCTGTCACAGATGCTCAGTGTGGACCGGTGCCAGTCATTAGATTGTAGCAACTGAATAAAATAAACACAACCCCACGCAGCCCCAGTACCTGGCTGTTCCCTGTACAATGCAGTGTCACTGTGCAGTCTGCTCAATAGCCATCTTCTTGTCTGAGATCTCCAAAGAAAGAGAAACAAGTTCTTCCCAGATGTTGTCTCCTTTTTTTTCCTTATGTGGTGTCTGGGGGAGAATATACTGTCTTACTTGGTAAGGGAAGGTCAAAAGTCTTTTGGAATTTTTGGTTTGGTTGGTTTGTTTTTTTTTTAATTTAACTGCCAGGTGTGGGTGGTGAGGGTTTTTTTGAGGGCATTGAGAAAGTGTTCACCAGTAGGAGAGGTGGGCTTCCAATTCAGGCTTTTAGATCTGAGCTTCTGGAGGCTTAAGAACTGTCAAATACATCAGTCCCATATTAAAGATCCAAATGAATTTTAATGCTTCCGAAGGTCTCTTGCTTGTGCTAAACTTTACTATAGCCATATAGTCAATATGTATGTGAAGTGATACTCACTATAATTAATTCCTGCATCTCAAAGACCTCTGGCTTGGGTATAAAAAGATGTCTGATTTTGAACTTTGGCCTAGCAAGTTGCTGTAAATTAGGTGCTTAAGTTGCCTGAAACAGACGGGGTGAATATCCCTTTTATTATTGGTAGAGATAACTTTAAGCTTGGGAATTTGCACTCCTTCTGTAACGTGTACTTATCTATAGTCCAAGTAACTCGTTATTGGCTATGCCTGGCAGTGTTTTAAAATACTTGGGTTTCCATTAGCTAGGAGAATAAATGCATCTTACAAATGTTAGGATTTAGGGGAAAAAATACTTATTTTTCAGTAGTAAGTTTTAAAGACTAAAACTTGCTCATCTCAACTGCAGACTAGATTTGAAGGCTCTAGTCTTACTTTCTTTTCCCATTCCTTGTTTATGGTTGTTTTGAAATACCTATCTTTCTACTTTACTGCTCTAAGTTGGTCCTGGAATAATTCTGTTCCTGGAAAGAGTTAATCAGCTGAAAATCAGTAATTCTTTGTTGCCTGAAATGAATGAAGGCGTGTCCATTTGCTCACCAAGGGGTGGTAATCTTCCCAGTGTTGCTGCACAGCTGAATGTGTAAGTCTTCCCTGTCCAGAAAATATGAAAGCCATAACCTTTAAGAAAAAGTTGATGTATTTGCACCTCTCGTTCATCTGGGGGGTCCCAAGGCTGTCAGCAGAGAGGTTTTGTTGCAGTGTAGGGTATGTCCAAAAGGCGTTTAGCTAAGGTCCCATGCAGCTGCTGCCAGTGTGCTTGACTCTGCCAGTCGTCACTTGAACAGCTTGGTGTCATTTGGCCTCCTCGGCAGCCCAGACAGCTGCAGACCTGATGGAAACTTTTTGTCGTGCTTTTGTTCCTGTTGCCTCTGCCTTTGTGGTGGGGCCACTCCCTGGCTCTGCGCTTCAGGCTCAGGCACAGCAACTAATTACAAACTGCTGGTGTGAAATGAATACTCAGATTTTTTTTAGTAACTATCTTAGAGTACTGAATATTACACTATTGCTTTATTTCATGGAGTAATTGGTATTTACCTATTCGGACTTGCACTAATGGTGTAGAAATTTATTCTTTCATGATGGAACTTAAATTAGAGAGGTATAAATCCTTGAGGCATTAGTCAGTTGAGAACATAGTTCAGACTACTTATAGTATTATTTTTTTTGCAACAAATGATTTTCCATGACAAGTTATGGGTTTGAAATAGTTTTGAAATAAATTCCATTACTTCTTCAAACATCTCATATACTTACTTTGGGTTTTTTCTTGCGTTTTTCGTTGTTCGGGAAGTGTCTGTCTGTATTGTCATAAATATTTTGGCTGTGTATTTTATATATTTGAAAGAGAGTATTGAAAGAGTGTGCTACAAAAGGAAGCACTTGGATCAGGCCAGTGTAGGCATCCAAAGTGAAATTGACCTTTTGGAATTAACTCATGTTTTTGCTGCACAAAGATCATGAAAGCCCATGCAGCTCAACTAAGTTCCTCAGATTTTGAAGCCCTGAGTCTGTATGTAGGGCTTCTGTCACTGGAAAAGTTACATGAATGTTCTTAGTGATACTTTTACAGCTCAGATGTGGCTTATGGATGTGTCTTCCCATTCAGCTTTTCTTTGCTGGACATGGCATCTCTTTTCAGTTCTACTTTATTTTGACTAAAGCTTGCAAGTGCTACCTTTCTGATGCTCTTCCCCCCTCGCCCCCATTGCCCCAGCAGGTCAAAAATGGTTAGATTATTTTCTGTGATTAAAAAGATTATTGATATTGAATTAGGAGGATCATCAAAACTGGCAGAGCTCCTGAGTTGTAATACTAGCAAGTAATTCAAATGGATAGTTTTTAGAAAAAACTCATATTTGAGTTTGTTTCTGTTCCACTATCTATTGAGAGCTGTGAGTTGGTTTGGGTCTTTTGTTAAGGAAACTTTTTTTTGTCGGAAGTGGATGATGTGTTAGTACTCTTTAAATATACATTGTTGGATGTAGTCCAGTAAAGGTTTATAAAGGTGAACAATGAGTGATAAGATCTGTGTAAGAGGTTTCCTGAGTTGTGGGTGGCGTTAACCCCATTGGAAGAGGAACCCATTCTACTAAGTTAGTTTTTTTCATAGTGAAAGGAAGACTAGGCAGGAGTCACATACACAGAAGACTTAATGACAAACCAAAACTGCAGAACTTTTTATCTATGAGGATGAAAAATAATACAAGTGGTACAAGAGAGAACAACTTGTATGCTGCAGTACGTGAGTCAAAGATAAATCTTGCTCAGGCTGGTAAAATAGCAGTTCGCTAGTTCAGTGCTGACTGTGATTTGTCCTTGTCTTGGAAGAACACAGTGGTGGATGCCTCAACTCATATCTGATGAGAAACAACAGCATATTGTAAGGTGCTAAATTCTGTTCTGCTGGTTTCACAATCAGGGATCAGTCTCGGAGCAGGTACTGTAATTTATAGCTTCAGGCTGCTTTGTCTACTATATCCTGGTAATTAACCTTGTGGAGGAGTCGAGGCCAAGGGTTTAACTTTACTCGGTGTTCCCTGGGAAATGGCATAATTAAACAAATTATTTTGAACAAATAAAGGTTATAGTTTTTCATCCTTTTTTGTCCTCAAATTATTGTACCATGGTATAGCTAGAGCCTGAACAGCAGCCATTAAATAAATTCCAGGAATGGGTGTGAATGCAGTGGCTGAGCTTAATTGCTATTGCACCTTGAAACAGAAGTTTTCTGGCAGCCTTGAAGTTTTCTTCTCTATTTCTGCCATCATTATGTAATTTGTGTTTTTGATGTAAACTTCTTGAGTTGTAGTCCTGTTCTTCAGTGTTGTATCTTACGGAAGTGTATTTTCAAGATTCCTGTTGAAGTTTATCATAGATTTAATCTTTTATGAACAGGTCTGTTCCCTCTTAGCTTTGCCAAACAGCAGAAAAATGCTCAGGAGCCTGAATGGTTCATAGTGTGCAGTGTGAAGCATGATAGTGATGTTCACTGTGGGAGTAAAACCTGAGGTCTTTATTTAGAGTTTCTGAGGTGGGCCTCTAGGACTGAATGCTGGGAATGGAGAGAGGACCTTGGCAGTATTTGGTCTGTATTTTCTTCAAGGCACTCCCTCTTTCTGTGTGTGGTTTGGTTGTTTGGATTTTTCCCTCGTCTTATGTTCTGCATTTTTTATGACTGAGCAAACAGAGACTTTGCTGTTCCTGTGTCCTCCCACACAATGTTTGTATAGCAGGGTGGGTTTCCATATCTTCTGTTCCCTCACCTGTGTCACCTGTTTGTTGCCAGCAGGCAAGTGCTGCTCATCAGGAGCAATTTTTGTAAAATACTGTGGATGTAGCAGGAGAAAATGTGGAAGATAAGATTGGAAGATGAAATGGAGGCTGGGTTGAGGGAGTGGTTGCGAAAGTTAACTTTCTGTGTTAATATTTTTGAAGTTAGAGAACTGGCCACCAGAGGCTCAAATGAACTATGGAAAAGGTGATCAGGGAAGTTTCTGAACATGAGAAGTTGGTGTGTTTGCAGATCTAGTTTGCCTGGAGTCAAACCAGTCTGGGAAAATTTCCCCTTGGAAAAGCCCTGGATAAATACAGTGTTCAAAAGAAGCAAGTGGAACATTTTTATATAGAAAGTAACATTTTTTTTCAGATTGCTGAAGTTAGCTGTTTTTCTCAACCTCAGCTTTCATTGCCAAAAGGCTCTTCTAATCTTGGGGTTTTTTCCAATTTGAAATGAATGTTCTATATTGGATTAAAAGCAAGCAAACAACCTTGCTAAGAAAAACAAGACATATCCCATTGCTTCTCACTCTGTACCACAAAAAAAAGGGCTTTTTGCCTTAAATTTGTACCTAAAGCTTATTGAAAAGGCATCTTTATGATTTTTTTAAGTAGCCTGTCTTTATTGTATTTACATGTGAAGCTAAAAAATAAATAAAAATATAATTATAGTTGTACCTGAAGCAATAATACTAATTTGAGTAATAATACTAATTTGTATTATTTGAGACTAATACTAATTTGTAATAATTTGTATTTAAAAGTGTACACATTGACATAATGCATGCTGAGAATCTAGATTGTGGGGGTTCTTTGCTTGGTTTTTGAGTGACATGGTAATAATTGTTCTTTTTTATTTTTCCATTCCTTATTATGTAAAGCCCATTTCTGAGTTAGAGAGGCTCTGAAGTGTGCCGGGCTGCCTTCTGTTGAGGTTTTTTTAATGTTATTTTTTATCTGCTGGCCTCTCTGCACTTCCATGCTCGCGTACCTGCCCGGAGCTGGCAGCGTGGGCAGGGGCTGCGCGTCCCAGCGTGGGCCTGGGGCCCGGCAGCTCCCTCTGGCAGTTGTGTGGCTGAGTGCCAGGAGGGAGGCAGCTGCCTGATTGCTTTCCCAGCAGTAGAGAGGGAGTATGTGTTTTGCTTTTTGTGTTGGCCTCATGAGTTTGGGGTCAGTCTTTGCACAGGTAACAGCAGGCATTGCTTTTCTAATGCTGAGAAGCTGCATTCACTTATTTATTGATTCTGTTAGACACTACATGCTGGAGCAGAAGTAAGGTAGGGTTATAACTTTTGGTGTGCTCTGTTCATTGCAGTTTCTGTTAGTTCATTGCTCTCTCTTTAAATTTAAATGAGTATGTGCAGCATGAAATCCAAGCAGTTTTTAAGTAAATTGAAGATTTCCTAATTGTATTTCCTTATAAAACCCAAAACCACAAAAAAGGTGTTTCTTCCTTTCACTGTTGCTGTGCAATAGAGCCATGCAAACCAGAAAGGGAGGTTAATGTTATCATGCAAAATGAAAACAATTTCACAAGAACAGCACTCCTGCCAACTCAAACCAAATCCAAAACAATATTGCACAGCTGAAACCCAAAACACAGCAAAGCATGCCAGATGCAAAAGGTAATGCTGTAGGGGAAAGAGGAGGAGAAAAAGAAAGGGATAATTTACACAGCAGTTCTAAAAATAGACTGAGCACTTGTCATTAAAAATAACCTTCAGAAAGTTAACACTCATTATGGATGTTTTCTTCATAGTTACTTTTACCATTCTTCCTGGTAGTTGTTCTGTTTAACATAAGGCCTTTGTATTCTAGAAGCCAGTTCTCATTTTGTCCTTCTTCTAGCTGTTCTTCCTTTTTGACCTCTGCTTCTATTTTGGACAGCTAATGACTTTGTGCACTTCTGTGCTGACAGAGGCACTATCCATTTTGAGAGATCCAATTTGTTCTAGTGATCTTATCCTATCAGTAAACCCTTCATATTTTATGGCAATGCTGTAAGCATGAAGGTGTATCCCTTCTGCTTCTTACTCTGACCTTGCACTTCTGCAGACGTTTGCATTTCGGTGCCTTCTAACAACTTCTCATGGTTACTCACTTGAAGACATAGCTGCTTTGTCAGATAATTTTCTACTCTTGATTGATAAGATAGTTCTGTATAGGCCGGAAACTTCCAGAGATTTTAATAGCACAGTAAAGGAAGCATGTGCAAGTCATGCATCCCTAGCAACATAATAGACAAAGTAAGCAGTAAGTAGCAACTGGAGCAAATAAGAAAAATAGTTCGAGGACTGACTCTGCTACTGCTTAGCTATCTGAGCATGTTTATTAGTCCAGCAGAAGGAAATGGGAAGAGGTTTTTAAGGGAAAAGCTGGGACAAAGTGTGCAGGTTATGTCTAAATTTTGGTAGCTGGTTACTGCATGCATGTTGCCTCTTAGTGTTATGTGGTGTAATGTGTGAAGCATTACAGAAAATAACTGTGTCACACACACTTTTCAGACCTTTGCCATGAGTTACCCGGGCTATCCCTCAGCGGGTGGATATCCACCAGCACCAGGTAAGTTGTTCAGATGAAGTAAACATTACAGCGGTGGTCCTGTCTGGAGTGGAGAGGTGGCATGGGTGAAGAACAAGACTGCAGAGAGTTTGCTTGACTCACCAAAGCTTTCTGTACTCTCTTGTTAAGTCCTGTTTTATCTGGGCTGGAGGTTCTGATTTGTTTAATATGAGTGCTCTGCCATGTGTTCATATAGAAAAGTCCAGTTTCATTCATCTCAAAGCACAGAGCATTAGGAGATGGTCTTAGTTTGACCAAATCCAGTAAATAACAAGGATCAGTGTCCGGTCAATACTGAGTCTTCAAGGTGGGTAGTGAGACAAATGAGTATGGGGAGAAATCATTCATACAGCTTAAAACCATATCACCCAAAGAAACAGGAAATTTCCTTAAGTCACTGTTCTTAGGTGGATGCTTGCATACAGAAGGGAGAGGGCTGTTAAAAAAGGTAGCAATTATAATAATAGAAAGCTGATGAAATACTCAACCACTGCTTGGTTATCAAGCAGAATTTTACAGCTGTTAATATTGTTGAAAGGTAGAAGGAAAGGACTTGAGTCATGCAGGTATGGTGAAATGCGGAGGTAGGCAAGTTAACTCAGGAAAGTGTACAGTAAGAAACTCAACTAGCTAGCAGGATAAAGCCTATTTCTCAGCAGTATTCTGGCTTAAGTTAGACCATACTGCTGTGTGCAGACAAGTTTTATGACTTGGGTGTCTGTGAATGTACTGTTGTGCTCTGCGGACATCTCTCAAATTGGCAAAGTGGAATTAATAATATCTTCTTACTGGAATACCTGGACAACTTTGTACTTTAAGTGCTCTCAAGTCAAGATATGGTGTTAACAGCCTTAAGTGCTAACCTTCAGATAGGTTTAGAGTTGTTTTAAGTGAGAGCTTACAGATTCAGTAATAACTAACATGATTAGAAATATCCAGTGAGATTTCTCTTTTTATAATAATTACACTGCTACCCTGCACCTCTTCAGTTGATTTTCCTGGTAGTGTTGAAAATATATTACATTAGAAATTTAAGTAGTAAGAACTTTAAAAAGGCATAGTTGCTCATTTCAGTGCATCTGTATTTGGTTTTAGGTAGCAGTCCTTGGGGTGGAGCTGCCTATCCACCTTCAAATCCACCTCCAATTGGTCTGGAAAATGTGGCTGGCTATGCCAACCAGTTCAATCCCAACCACATGGCTGGAATGGTGAGTTGGCTTTCTTTTAATGTGTTTCACTGTGATGTCCTTAAGTGCAAAGTTGTGTTTCTGGCATTGTCACCGAGAGGTTCATCACTTGAATTCTGTGCCTTTATGTTTGTGCCTTTATATCTTTAATCTGTTAAGGTGTTGAGCATTCAATATTGCCTATTGAAGAAAATGGTTACTGTGAGCTATTTCTTATTTTAGGAAAACAGAGCACTAGTTAAATGGTGTTAACAGTCTAACTTCCAAAGTTGTGGACATAAAACTAATGTAACTTAGCATTTGCTGTGTAGAGGAAGAGGGAACTACTAACACAGAGTATCCACTCTTAATATATTCACATAGGCAAATACAGTCTGGATTTTGCCTATTACCTGAATTTTGACCAGTCAGAGTAAGGAAAACGGCTGTGTAATTAGAGGTATCAGTAATTCGTCCTTGAAAAGAATATGGGATCAACAGTCTTTTACAAACATTGATGTTTAACAGATGGAAGTAAAAACCTTTTACATTGACTGAAGAAAATGTAGACGTTTCCAATGTGATTTTTTTTCGTAGAGCAGAAGGGAGTGACACTTCTGACAACTTTAGTCTTCAGAAATCTGTTATGCTGCATAACGAATACAGTTTGTAGGAAGATATTTGCATTATAGATGTCTTTCTGAGGCAGTGATTAAATGAAGTGATTTGGCAGCCAGCAGGCAAATTGAGCAACAAACTATCTAGGGTGCACATAGCAATATCCACAGCAACTAGTTTCTGATAATGCTGCAATCATCAAATGTCACTTCTGGTTCCTCTCTAGAAGAGACTTTCAGTGGTAAGATTTTGATGTGGAGTGAAGTATCTTCACTGCAGTTTCTGCAGAAGTCTTTCCAAATGTAGTTGTAAACTACTAACACATCATAAAACAGCCAAAGGTTTCTTGGAGTAAAGTCTGTGCATCCTTGTGATCATACAAGGCAGCCATGTGTTGCCCTATTTTTTGCTAAGCCTTCTGTTATAACCTTGGAGTCAGAGAATTTTCACACAGTTTTATGTAAGCAATAGACGATGTTTATTTAACCGTATTTTCTGTTTTTCATTCCTTTTGTGATAAGAGAAAGTTTGATGAGCATCTTTTTTCTCCAGTGGGATTGAGGAGGAAGTGACATGTCCTCCAGTCCCTTGTGGAGTTGAGAATTCTATAAAGCATGATAAATGTAAATAAACTCTCTCTTTCCCCTCCTTTCTGCTGAACCTAGCAGGTGTGAGCATGTCCTTTATTGTGCTTTCACCGGCACAGCCATGGACAAAGAAGGGATTATTTGGTATAAGGTTTTAGGCAGATTTTTCCATCCTAATTGCTGTCTTTTGCAGATAAAGAGCTATCTATCTGTGTTGGTGGGGAGGGAGGTCGTATTGTATTAAGCATGTTACTGAAACTGAGCTGTTTGTACCCCTTCCTGTCTCTTGCTTTATTGCTGTCATTGCAGGCATCCAACCTGGCAGGGACCTTTGGAGGGGCAAATGTACCACAAGGCATGTATCCTTCCACACCTGGGGGTTTTCCAGCTGTTCCTCCAGGTGGCTTCGGGCAACCTCCGCCGGGACAACAGCCCTCTTACGGAGGGTATGCTCCACCTGGAGGAAATCCACCATCCGGAATGCCACCTTACCCAGCATATATGGGTGGCCCTGTGCCAGGCCAGCAGCCTATGAACCATCCAGGACCTCCAGCAACTCACCCAGGGCAGCAGCCCATGCCAAATTTTCCACCAGGTCCAACTGTGAACCCATCTATGCCCTCTTACTCAGGAAGTACAGGGCCTGCATTCACTCCTGTAACAGTAAGCGCATTCACTGCTTTTCTTTCGAGGTGTGACTGTGTATATATTCCTGTACATTTTCTTGGCGTGTATAAGTGTAAACCGATCATAAAATTGAAAAGAAAGTTAAGAAAAGAAGTTCGAGTGAAGAGAGATGGAACGTTTTCAAATGCAAGCAGTGTAGGCTCATATGTCTTGAAACAAATTATGTTTTACCGTGGCACCCAAGAAAAAATACTTGACATGAATTCAAATTAATGATTCTTGTCTTTCCTAACTTTATCAAGTATTGCCAGTTGTATATACAGTGTCATCAAACCTTAATTAATAGGAAAGCAGAATTAATGTCAGCAAACCTTCTTGATCTTGCATTTTCTTGTAATTTGTGGCTAGAAATTAACGAATTGCTGAAGACAGGGTTGGTTTGAGTTTTCTCTATTACTTTTCTACCAAAAAAGAAAACTGATAACAGTGATCATTTTTCCTAGGTAGTAAAGCACAGTATTTTACTGTTTAATACTAATATGCTGTTAACACTAATGCTGTTTAACACTATTGATCTCATTTTAGCATGGAAACCGAGGTACAATCACTGATGCACCAGGTTTTGACCCTCTGAAGGATGCAGAAGTCTTAAGGAAGGCCATGAAGGGATTAGGTGAGCAGTCTGAGGATTTACATTTCAATTAAAAGTAGAATTGCATCTCAGTTCAGTGCTGATCTTTTTCTGTTGCTATGTGTGTACTGAGTGGGATAGTTCACATGTAATTGTCTTTGGTTATCAGAAGTATTACTGGGAGTTCATGTAGGCATAAACAGCATCATGAGTTTGGTTTAGTTCTTCTTTGTAGTCTTAACTGTATTTGTGATTGGGGGTAGAGCTTGATGTTCTGTGGTTGTACGCAAGAGTATGATACTATAGATAAATTCAAGGCATACATGTCCTTCTGCTGGATTTAGAACAGGGTGAAATAGAGACAGAAAACTGAATCCTGACATGAGGTGGTGCTCATTCTGTGGTGTCTGTGTGCGTGTACAGGAACCGATGAGCAGGCGATTATCGATTGTCTTGGAAGTCGTTCAAACAAGCAACGGCAGCAGATAATCCTGTCCTTCAAAACAGCTTATGGAAAGGTAAATACATCGTGAGAACAGGAGAAGAAATAAGAGCCTACATCCCTTCAGTGGAAGTCAGAAGACTTAGTAGTGGGAAAAAAAGACTGGAAGGTGCTCTAGGGGAAGATGGTTCTTAAGTCATAGCTAGTTCAGAGTTGTTCTACTTTTTACCTACACTTGACTTCTTCACGCAGTGTTGCAGATGAAGCATGTAAAGCAGTTTCTCTGCTAAATGGTTACTTTGACTCTTTGATCTGCCCAGTCTATTTAATTGGACCTTGATGACCTCGATGTACACATTGCATTATACTGGTTTTAGTGTTAAGTGGAATAGCTTTACTTTGAACATACATTACTGGTGCTTATGCATAAAAAGTTCTAAGTAAAATGCATATTTTTGGTGCTTGCTTTTGTCAAGTTTGGTCTTTATGCATTTTTTCCTTGTTTTTCCTTCTCATTAGGATTTGATCAAGGATCTCAAGTCTGAGCTATCAGGTAACTTTGAGAGGACAATCTTGGCAATGATGAAGACACCTGTCATGTTTGATGCTTATGAAATCAAGGAAGCTATAAAGGTTTGTGAGGAGATATAAATTTATAAGATAGAGGAAATGGTTGAGCTGATAAAATACTTGGTTACTGTTTAAAAGTTGGGGATTACTTGCCTTGATTTACTATACAAGGTCATATTCTGAATTTTTTCCTGTATAATTTGATTAAATTTCTTTTATACGAGGTTGTAGAAAGAATCTGAAATCTCTTTCTCCTTTGCTTGTTTTAGGGTGTTGGCACAGATGAAAATTGTCTCATTGAAATCTTAGCTTCCCGCAGCAATGAGCATATTCAGGAACTCAACAGGGTCTATAAAGCAGGTTTGATTTGTTGCATCAAAATTTTCTTTCTTTTTTCTTTTCTTACTTAATCACTGACTGATAGTATGAATTCAGGAAATGAGCAGGGTTGTATGATGGTTCATGACTGTGTTTCTTTTCCAGAATTTAAGAAGACTCTGGAGGAAGCAATAAAAAGTGACACATCTGGACACTTTCAGAGGCTTTTAATTTCACTTGCTCAGGTACTTGCCTGCTGGGATTTTAGAATTTGTATATTGTGTGTTTGTAGGTGGTGTGGATTTTTTGTTGTTTTGATCTGGTTTTGGTTGTTGTTTTTTTTAAATTTTAAAAAAAGCAGCCCATCAAAGCTCATCAGTAACACTCCTGGATCTTCTAATTCTTTCAGGGAAACAGAGATGAAAGTACAAATGTTGACATGTCTGTTGTCCAAAGGGATGTGCAGGTCAGTAGAAATGCTTCATCATTTCTAAGTATAGTTGACTTAATACACTGAAATTTGACTGTGGATTGTGTGGATTCTGCTTACTGTTAGTTTTGGACACGTTGTGACTTCTTCTGACAGCATTAGAGCCGTGTAGGTGCAATACAGAGATGAAGCTCTCGGGCGTACAGTCCACAGGATATTTTACCTCTTATTATGTCAGGTCTTTAGTTTTTCCAAGTGTTGGATTGTGCCACTTACTAAGGAAATTCTCCAAAGAGATTTGAGATGATATGTGTGTGGATTAAATTTTAATCTGTTCAACATCTGCATTAGCCTTTGCACGTTGTTTAAGAAAGTCTGGATTTTTGCAGCAAATAATGCACTTGGGCTTAGTAATGCTTGCCCCATTTATTTTTCTCTGTGTTCCATTTCACCACGTAGCAAAGGGAAAACCTGGGATTGTTTTAGTATACTAGTGTCATTTAAATAGTAATGTAATTAACTTTCTACATAGTGTGCCTTAGCTGAAACACAAGAACATCCCAGAAAACAGCTAGAAGTGTAGAAAAAAAAAGCAGATGCAAGGACTGTTAAGAAGAACAATTTTCAGGTACTTTTTGAACAGTGTCCCCTCCTTTAGTAATCTGGAGGTCTTGTGTTTGAGTACTTAGGCATCTGGAAGCTAGGAAGACTGCAAGCATCGCATGCCATAGGAAGGTTAGAACTAGTTGCTATTTATTGCTTGCTCCTGTTTTCCAGTAGTACATAGGCTCAGAAATAAGTATGAAGGGCGGAGAGGCTGTAAGGAAGCAAATCTGTAACTCAGCTGTTCAGCCTGACTACTCTTCTGAGTACTGAAGTGTGAATTCCCTTCTGTGTTCAGGAGTTGTATGCAGCTGGAGAGAACCGTCTAGGAACTGATGAATCCAAATTCAATGCCATTCTGTGTGCAAGAAGCAGGGCCCACCTTAGAGCAGGTAACGTGTCCTACATAAACAGTAACTTGGTTCTGTGGTGTGTAATGATAAGAGTGTACAG
Source organism: Platysteira castanea (assembly GCA_013397175.1). Taxonomy (NCBI): domain Eukaryota; kingdom Metazoa; phylum Chordata; class Aves; order Passeriformes; genus Platysteira; species Platysteira castanea. The sequence goes on from VYXC01001355.1 coordinate 17,172, forward strand.
CACTGCTCTGTGCCCGAATTTCCACCATCTGTAAAATGAGCCCGAGATATCAGTGAAAAGCAGGGTGAATTCTACTGAAGAAAAGGAAATAATAAATATTAGAATAGGTAGAGGTCATACTTGTTCAAATGATCCTCTGATTAAAGAATTGAAAAACTAGAATTGTTTCAGTCTTGCATACTTGTGTGTGCAAGACTCTTGCAATCCTTCCCCTTTTACTTACTAGTGTAAGGTGCTACGTCAGCCTGTCGTGGTGGAAATGTTTTAGTAACTACATAGAACTTTTACAATGTGCTATTGGGGTGTGAGGTACTTACGTGGAGGAAAGGGATGTGTATGAGAACCTGAATATTTTCTTCCTAGTTTTATTGAGATCCAAAGCTTTCCTAAAAAAATTGCCACTCTTTCTCTTACAGAGCTTTCTCGGTCTAGCCCTTTAACAAAAAGGACAGATCTAGACAAGCTAGAAGGAGCATGATAACATGTAAATGGTTGATAACACAGTATTAGTCCTTGAGATGTTAAAACTTGTGTGAGTACACTGTAGTATCCAGCTGAGAAATGCCATTGAGATGAAGCCATCCAGCACGTTCCAGTGCCGCCTCTCTTTGCTGAGCTGACTCCTGAAATCTTTGTTTTCTGTTAACAGTCTTCAGCGAGTACCAGAGGATGTGTAACCGGGACATTGAAAAAAGCATCTGTCGTGAAATGTCTGGGGACCTGGAGAAGGGCATGCTGGCAGTAGGTATGTGCCACCTTAGCCAGTTCCTTCCTGCTGTTCTGCTGCAGCTGGCTCAGGTGGCATCTGTGACTCCAGCTAAGGATGTTCTTATTAGTAATAATTCCAGTTTTCTGCTTTTTGTGTTGAAGCTTTCTGTGAAGTCATTTGTAATTAGTAAGGTGGGGCACTTAATTCACCTCAAAATGGCAGATGAAGTTTTTTATTTCAGGCTTCTGCAGAATTTAAATTTCACATGTTAAAATGGGGGGAGAATTATTAACTATAATTGCCACTGTTTTAAGAAGTGAAGACAACTTGTACCAACTGAGTAGAGTCAGTGAGAATGGAATAATTGGGACAATTTTGGAAATCCAGCAAAATACAGGCATCAACCCTCTAATTAGTTACCTCTAACTTTATTTACTAGAATGAAAACTTAAATTTGATTGCAAAGGGGTTATTTTTATCACATTTCCTGTGGGTACAATTTTGTTAAATCTTTGTTTTTAATTTCCCCCAATACTTCTGAGTAGGGAAAACTCCTACCTCTGGTCTACTGTAGTCCCTTCAGAAGCAGTCATTTGTTTCCATGAGGTTGGGATGAGGCCTCAAGTTGCTGTGCTGTGGTTTTATTTAAAGTGCTTTATTATAGATGTAATTGTGAATCACTTTGCTGTCTTTTGTCTTTACATCTCCATTTCTTTTTCTGTTTATTACTGTAAATATACTGCAGTATATAGAGCTCCTGCTTTAAAAGTGTTGTTCTTTGGTTTTGAATATGGTAGTGATGTAACCAAAAAAACCCCTCAAACAATCACATACGCAAACCCCAAAAATTCCTACCGAAATAGGAAAAATGAACTTTGCATCACTTGGAAATGAGATAGGAGAAAATATTTGGTTCAGCTACAACAGATTTTTTTCACTGAAGTTTGTAACAAAATCTTGCAAGATTAAAATCAGTTTTAAAAGCCTAATTTTTCCACTCCTGTCTTGTGCATGTGGGAACTGTGTAACTACTGTTCTTTTTCTACTATGCCACGTTGTCACTATACTGATCTTCTAATGACCCAACCTGGATCTAGCTCATTTTGTGTGATCCATTTGCAGACGTTTTCCAGGATTCAAACTTTGTCCCCTCAGAAAGTATTCTTAGAAAACCAAGCTTAGGGAAAAGAGATATTTCCCAGTGTTTGTAGAAAAAGATTGCCTTGGTAAAGAAAATACTCAGAGTTTAGAACCCATTTGACTTCATGGAGCTTTGTAGTGATTTGACAGGTCTCAATGAAGATCCAGGTTTGAAACTGAGACTACAGCTTGCAACCAAGTCAGTAGCCTTTTGAGCAAGGCTTGTCATTAATGTTCATGGAATAAAGCCCTCTATTAAATAGATTCTGTGGGGTTTTTTATTTATATGTATATACACATATATCTATAGCAGTCAGTGATGTTAACATCGTTTGTTCTGTGAACCTTATTTGCAGGAAAAGAGGGTTTTCTAATTGAAAATATTTAATTTTGCTTTCTTTAAAGCTTTCTGGATTGTACAACTGGTAACTTAAAACAACATCTTTAAATATCTTAGAATGCAAGTGTGTTGTGTTAGCTAAATGCAGTGATACAGAAACATGCATTTCATTTTGTCATTTGTTTTTGAATAGTTCTGTACATACCATTGCCAGTTGTGTGGTGAACCGCTCTCTCTCATCTACATTTTCCTACTCAGAAAAGTACTTCTTCCTATACAGAATGTGTGTTGCTATGAAAAACGTATCTAGATTTACACCTTTGGTTCTGTGTTGATTCTGTGTGATAGATTTTGATACCTTACTGTACTATTAAATGTCAAGTGTGGTCTGTTTTCTCTGTAGTTTGCTGCAGTTTGCATGATTCTTTACTTGTAACCAACATTGCATCAATATACAGATTTTAATTCTGATCAGTGATGGAGGATTCTTTCATTATCCTAATTAACGTGACAGTAATTTGATGTAGATTTTGCTCTTTCAGATTTCTAATGAACTGTGCTGATTAAATATAACATCCAGTCATTACTAAATGAGCATGTTAAAAATTTTTCGGGAGTCCTGATGAATTCTATGGCTAAAGTAAGACTTCAGAATAAGGGTTGTGATGACTCACCCTTAAGGAGAAGGAACCACCTAAGATTCTCTGCTGTCATAGGTGGTTTCCTAATTTGTACTAAGGCAGGACTTGAATTTGTCACACCTTGCAGATGCATGGCCTAAAAATTTAGAATTAAGAAGCCAGGAGCACCACTACCTGTGTGTTCCATCAAGTTTTCTGCCCCCTCCCTGTCCCCTCTTTTCCCTTCATAAACAACAATCTGGTCATTAGAATTCAAAGGTTCATTATGGCTGCTTCACACGAGATGGTTTCTAGTGACAAAAATGTTTGCTTTGAGCCATGCAGTGTAGGTTCTTTAACTGTATTGCAGCTACTGTTTGGATTAAAAATAATTTCAGTGACTAATGGAAGGAGTGGAAGCTGCATTGTATCACGTGTATGTTTACGTAAAATTAAAGCATGTGACTGTGTAGGATAAACTTTAAAAATTACTGAGTTCTGATTGAGGAGGAATGCCTGATTTCTGTAATACTGTTCCTTTTTTGCAGTTAAGTGTCTCAAGAACACGCCAGCTTTTTTTGCAGAGAGATTGCAGAAAGCAATGAAGGTAGGTGTCTGTGACAAGTTACATAAACTTACAGTGTGGGGTTTTTTTAAATGCTTGTACAGCTCTTGGGAAGGAACTGTTCAGCTGAAGGGATTACATTTTTCAGTGGGCAGATGACTAACAGGATGCAGTTACTATTATGAAAGGCTGGAAAAATCTAGCTAATTTGATCCAACTTAACAGACAGATGAATACAACCATAAATAAACCAAATGTCTTCACTTGGTGAAACACAAATATGCTTAAAACTCACTGAAATTGATACTTTTTAAGTAGGGAATTCTAGCAGAAGTAAATAAGTAGGCCATTAAACTCAGCAAATTTTCCTGACTCTGTGTACTTCTGTCAATCCCCCTCTTTTTTTTTTTTTGAGCTGTTCTTGTGCAGAGAGATTAGTGTTTTACCACTAAATTTAATTTATTAAAGCGTGATAGGCCAAATTCTGTTCAAGCTTATTGAAGTCAGTGGGGTCATGGTAGTAAACAGGCATTTTATTTTTTTACTAGTGCTGTATCATACACTTTTCAATACATTATACTGCTGTTTTGTTTGTTTCAGGGGGCAGGAACAAAGGACAGGACCCTGATCCGGATCATGGTATCGCGCAGCGAGGTTGACCTGCTGGACATACGTGCAGAGTACAAGCGGATGTATGGCAGATCTCTCTACACAGATATCACTGTAAGACTTGGAGACCTTATCTTCCCTGCCATGACACCCCTTATGCTGGCAGAACTCTGATCCTTGTGCTGAACAGCTGTTACCTGCTGAGTGTAGCTGGCTGTGTTGGATTGCTGCATTTGCCAGGAGCGTGGAGGCTGAGGGCCAGAGGAATGACAGCACTTGGGTTTGCGTGGGGGCTAGATGAGCTAGAGATGGGGAGGAAACTAACAGGCAAGGAAGGAAAGGGAAATTGGTCCAGAGGGGTTTCAGAGACCCCTCTATCGCAAACTCCTTATATGATCCTGTGGGAACCACTCAGTCCTCCAGTTGAGTAACAGTGGTGCTCTACTTCAGCTGTGTGTTGGAAGAATATAAAGCTTCTGAAAATCTTCTGAAGGAGTGCCTCCTATTTCTCTTGAAAGTACAGGATTTTGTAAATAGACTAAATTTCAGATTCTTTAGCAGTTGATCCACCCTCCTGCTATTAAGACCTATAGCAACAGTCAAGAGGATACCTGGCCGATGGTAGGGTAGTAAGAGCTGGAGGAGAGTGAGTGGTGCCACTTAAATTTACCTTGTAATGAGGGTGCCAAACCTGTTAAGCCCCTGTTTATTCCTTCTGCTGTGGACACTGAGGGGCTGTAAGTTGGTGGTGTTTGGAAAGAATCCTGTAGAGATTCTGGAGGATAGTGTGTGCCAAATGTTTCTTCTACAGTAGTTGCATACCCTGTAACCACCAACACATGAGTAAAAAGCAGTGGGACATTGGTGGAAAAGCTTCCTCCCAGCCTGTTCCTCTTTTGATCTGGCATTCGAATTTACCATTCAGAAGCAGAATGGGCCATACCTATTTAATGGACTGAACTTGGTCAAAACTTGGCTTCAGTAAATATGGGGCATGCATGTGCACAGTTTGTAAACTCTGCTGCTTATTTCTGTAAACGTAGAGCCAAAAATGTCTCTGGAAAGAAAGTTCTTAGATCTTCAGCTGTGGCTTCATCAACTTTTCTTTTTCTGGGTTCCTTTTCAGGGTGATACTTCAGGAGACTACCGGAAAATCCTACTCAAGTTGTGTGGCGGAAATGACTAAATGGAGCATTGAGCTTTTCTTTAAAAAGCTGCTATTTTTGTGTACTTGCTGCAAAGCATCTTTTTTTCTCCATAAGTAAATATGTAATGACCTGTTTCTTCTAAAGCAATTGCATTTTAAAAGATAATATTGCATATATCTTCAGTTCAAACATAGTAGGTAATAAATGCCAAAACACCCCAAAATACCAAGCTTATGTGCCATTTGCTTGTGATTCTATATAGCACCCTCGGCAATCCATTTATGACAGGCCATTATTTCTTTTCTGCTTCTATCATGCGGAAATAATGTTTATTTTATGAAACAAAAATCACAGTTCTATGATTTAAGGTGTTGTTTTGTATAAACATTGAGTGCCATTTTAATGCAAGTTTTATATATATTGTATGCAGAGTTTGTTTCGGGCTAGCCCACTTCTTGATATATGGAGTTAGCAGCCTTGAGGTTTTGTGTCTTGTTAAGACTGTTTTAAAGAAGTTTTGTCAAGTTCTGTTTTCTTTCCTTGATTCTTTTCAAGGAAGATGTGTACCACATTTCATTCTTGCTAAGGCAAACTGTCCCAAGGCAGTAGTAAAGTTGACAGTAGTGAAGATTCTGTTGTTAATGTTTGAAGGTTTTGGATTATGCCTTAAATACATATATGTAAGAAGAGATTATGAAATTAAAGCCGTCTAAGTCTTTGCAGACTGTGCTTTTTGGTGTTCATACTGATGTGTGTGAGTAATGACTCAGTTCATGTAACTTAGTTTTTCCATAGAAGTTCTCTTCCACAGGATTATTCAGAAATTGTTGTGTTGATAAGAGTTTGGAAGTTGTGTGCTGTTGATGAGCAGTTGTCTGTACATGAGACGTGTAATCTGTAGTTATTGCTCAGTATTTTCATTTTGCATGTTGCAATTTCTCTTACTCTTGAAACTCTGAATTTTTATTCCCTGCTGGCATGGATGACATCTCTTCAGCTTGTTGTTCTCAAAATAAAAACATGTAAAGGTAAAAAGTGCAAAGAGGGGAAAGGTTTTCTAACTAGGTCAGTGAAAATAGACAGCTTGTTAATCAAGAACAAGCTCCCCTTACTTCATACACATATAAGCGTGTTCCCTCTGTTGTGTAAGGGTCAGGCAGGTCCTTTTTGCTAGAAGCTGTATTGCTGTTTGTCTTGAAAGAAAAAGTCAATGTCCTGGATTTAATTCTGGATTGCATTGTCAGCATGGCAGGGGAGAGGAGTGTTAAGATTACAGAATATGGCAGCTGTGTGTCCAAATAATGGATTCTGACTGGAACTTGCTGACAGGGTTTTGGTCACTGGTAGCAGTGTGCCCTGTGTCCAGAGCCAGACCGTACACTCATTTCTGTCAGACAATCTGAGCATGTCTTGAGAGGAATTTGCAGCTGGAAATGTATCTTCATTGGCTGAAACCAATAGCAAGAGTTCACTTTGCAAGGGAAGGAGAAAGCTTTTGAATTGAGGGAAGTTTGTTAGCTGTGCTTTAGTCCTGCACACCACCTGATCTTGTTTTCTTACTGACAATGCTTTATTTGAAAGGCAGTTTTGATACAGTAGGGCTGCTGAAAGATTTAGAATACAAAGTTTGAAACAGTGTCTAAAAGCAAATACCTTTTTATTATAATCACTGCAACAAAGAAGAAAAGTACAGCTGAGGATTGTTCACCCGGCACAGATTCTGGTCGGCACAGATTCTGGAGACACAACCTTATTAAATGATCAGAAGTGCAGCTGTTTATGACAACCACACTGTTCCATTCAGCTATCTTCTGTCTTCACAGTGCTCAGCTGGTATCTGTATAGAGAAGAGTTGATGTAATTATTTTTGGTTATGAGGTCAGGATCAATCTTTGTGGATAAATTTCATTTAAAACATGAATCTTGATACTCTAAAGTGGGGAATTGTCACTGATTCAAGAAATCGTAGAAGGAAGGTCCAATCTGTAAATCTTGAACAATTTGGCAGTTGTTGCAAGATCCGAGTAGTACTTGCTATAGATGTCCTGCAAATGTGCTGACTTCTGTTTTAAATTGACTGCAACACTTTACTGGAACACTTCTCACTTGTACTGAAATACCTCCTTCCATTGTAGGGGAGTAACTTAATTGTTAACCTGTTAACTGCCCCTCACAGAAAACTGGAAACTTCAATGGATAACAAAGTTGGTGAGGACAGTATCTGTCATGGTGACCAGATCTGTACAGACAACTGCAAGAACCAAAAACCAAAATAAACTCTACTGCTGTCTACTTCGAGCCCACTTCCATCATGTAAGTGCACTGTAGTGTGCCCAGGTACAGCTACCATAAACCAACAAACAGCCCAGCACTGACAAAACTTACTTCATAAACATGTCTGTGGATGCTTATATCTGTCCACAAGTGGTTTATTTTCCACCAGAAGTGTCTCACCTTGTTAAATGCTCTATTGATATTTGGACAGAGAATGAAGAGCATAGAGCATTGTAAGAAAGTGAGTAGAAGAGGTGGTCTCATCCGACTAATTTCTGTTATGGCTTGATTTATTCCAAAAACATTTATCCAGGAGCACATTTTGTGTAAGGAGCTTCCATGTCAAAGTTGGATTTAAGATACCAAAATGGTAATACCTCCAATTGTTAATTTATTTTGTTGCCCTCCCTTATTTTGTCACACATGAAGCTAAAGAATCACAGGATCTTAAAACTGAAAGGGACCTTGAGATAACTTGGTCTGTCCTGCCCTTCTAAGGTGGGTTGCTTCCTTTTCTCCCAGCCCTCTCTTAAGTGGTTGAAATTTGATTTTCCAAACTGGACCCAGAACTGGGGTCCTGAGCCCCCCAGTTCTGAGGCCTTAGCTACCCTGAGCTGAATGAAGGAATTAGTTCACATCTTGGGGGAGAAAAGAAGGCATATTTGGTGGTAATATATGCAACACTTTTTTCAACACTAAGTTATACCCAACCAGATACTGACCATCAAAAATGTCTATAAGTGGGGTTCCTGGAACGGTGGGGATATTCGATGTTGTCTCACTGATGATGTTGAGGAGTGATTTGACTTCTGATTCTAGGTGCTCCACTGTTTTTATTACCTTCTAATGGAAACAAGGGAGACAAACGGAGAAAGGAAGTAGTCAAAGGGTCAAATGGAAGGAATTGCAGCAAATGTGTTTGCTCAAATGCAAACCTTCTGTCCTATAATGCTAACAGCTAGTGTAGTCTATATTAGTAATCTATAAACCTGCGCATTGCAGGTTTAAACATTTCTGGTGTTCTGCTGGCCTCTAGTGGCACCAAGTATTAGCGCTTTGTTTTGCAAGAGTTACATTACAGCACCCCTATTTAAAGAATAGTTTGACTTTTTGGAGGGAGCTTTGCATTAATTTGTTTTTAATTCTTTCTCATTTCTGAGCCACCATTATATGCAATAAAAGAATGTGCATGGACGATGAGAGGAGCTGATGGGGTGGAAAGAAGAGGGCTGGGACAAGAGCAGAAGAGCCATTTGAGATGTTGCCATTTGAGAATCACAGAATGGAGTTTGGGAACTACCCAGCTGAGAATAGTTAGCAGGTATTTGTGAGTGCCTAAGACACCAGAGAAAAAAATTCAAACTTTGCAGCTTTCCTAGAATCCCAGTCATAGAGCTCATTTAGCTCTTAAGTGTCAGCAGGGGTGAGCAGAAACTGCTCTGTCAGTCTTGGAGTCACCTGCAGAACTCACATCTACCCATAAGCCAGTGTGAAACTTTACAAATATAGATTCTGAGATTTTTCGATTAAAGGCACAGTTATAAACATTTTAGAAAAAGCTGATATATAATAGTTATTAATCAGTTTTTTGGAATTCATCAAGATTATGTAGTTATGGTGATAGTGGCTTTATGGATAGTTACAGACTGTGACATCGGAAAAAAGTAGTCCAAAGTTGACTAGATAAAGTCAAGAAGGGACACTTTTTCTTTGGTCAAAAGGATAGGGCAGAGGTCTGATAAGGTTCAGGAGCGAGCACAGTCCCTCTAACCTCTTCAACAATATCTAAGCGTTCGTGGATCACATGTTCATTACACCAGCTTCCTGTTTCCAAACTTCCAGGTACCATACTGACAGGATCTGCAGCAGCTGGAAAAACAGACACAGTTAATTAGGAGGAGGTTTTTAATAGCAGGCCTTGCCTTTCTGATTGCTGAAGTGGTATTTTGCATGCTAACACAGCATTGTTTATGTTCCAAATGTAGGAATTGAACCTCTTTTCCAATAACTACAGCTAAGCCCCGAGTGCTGTGAATGTCTCCTTGCCTGCACATGTCGTGTTGGCTGGAGCAAGATGTTTTCTCTTGCCATGGGTGGTTTTGTTTTGTTTATGTGTGTGTTTGTTTTACACAATCTGGTTTTTCCTATCTATGTAGGGTAAGTTTGTAGGCTGTAACTCTGCCTTTGTAAGTGTAAAACCTCGCTGTTGGGAAGATCTGCCTTACACAATCATTCCTCTAAGACTTCCTTCAGAAGCAACTGGTGCGGTAAAGCTTTGAAGAGTAGCTAAGCTTGTCCACTTCCCAAATGGATGCTGATGATGGCTGATGATTCCTCTCTGACAGAGAGTTGTCCCTGACAGTCTGACTTTGCAGAGGGAAGGGAAACAATAAGAATGTGTACAGCTGATGTAATTTGGTGACTCGTATATGGTGCTGTATACAAAGGCACATATCTCCATCAGTTATCTGTGTTTACCTCTCAGTACTCATGAGCTCTTGCCTTTGAACTTTTCAGTCTGCTGGCTGTGTGTCGTGAAAGGACACCTGCTGGTGCCCATGCTTTAGTGGAGCCAGTTTCCTTTTCATAATTTCTGTGCAGCATACAGGAACATTTAAGTTTTAACACGGAGTGTGCGGAGAACTGTAGCGGAATATTTTAAACTGTGCTAAAGTGATAGCCTATCTGGCTGCATGTAAAGGTAGGTCTTGCTCTTGTTTGATGCTTGAAGCAGCCATGATAATGAGGAAGCAGCAGTAACTCATTCTGTCATTGTTGATTGTAGCAAAGACAAAACTGAGCTTGTGTTATAATGAACAGTACAGACACACAAGAGCAGTAGCTAGTCCTGTCTTCAGTACTGCTGTACCAGAGCAGTGGTTTGGAACTGCTGCAGTGCTTCATCTCAAGCCCATGCCAAGATTCCTGGAGAAGAGGTGTCAGGTGATGGCCAACACATGTCATTAAGGATCACTGCAGTTTGGAGAGGATGAGAGATGTACTCTGAGTTGGAATGGCATCCTTGGAATTGGAGGGTGGAGGATGGAGAGGAGGAGGGATTACAATGTGACCTGACTTACTAGATGTTAGTTATGGTTTGGCAAAGATTTGGTTGGGGTTTTCTTTAGTGTATTCACCAGAAGGTGGTGCTGCTAGGATAGAAGCACAAAGATTTCATCTACCTGTTTACAAAGAGTGCTGAAATACAGCAGGTACTTCAACACCAGCTGCTTTGCAGTTGCCTTTTTTTTCCTCTCTGCTGCTAGTGGTAGTGGTTTATGAGTGTTGTTACTCTCTTAGTGGTCAAGTGAACCGTGCTGTCTCTCAAAACTTTTGTTGCTTTATGTGTTTCTTCCATCGTGACTGGAACAGTGTGGAGATACTGAAATTGTGCTGGCTGATTCTCTAGGCAGGTGTTTTTAGGTGGGAAGGTTAGATATCATGGATGGCATTTGTTCAAAGCAGGTGTGCCAGGAGAGGTATGTATAGCCAATGTAAGGTTGCATCTCACTGTCAGCTTAGCAGAGCACTGCCCAGCTTTGTGTGCATCTAGAGAACGACGTAAAGGGGTTGCTGTGAGATGCAGGACTCAGTAGTGCTTGGTTCCTTGGGGTGGTGGGTTCCTCTCCTGACACGGAGGGAGGCAGCTTTCCACCACTCAAAGCACATTGCTGCGTCACCAGCTGTAATGGGCGTACTGAAGGAGGACAAAGTGTCTCGTCCTGGTTTGACAGAGCTGTAAGACATCACTCAGAACCACAAAATAAGTGCAGTGCCTAAAAAATTTGACAAACAGGCCAAGCCTAAGTATCTCAGGAAGCACCTGACAGCTGATGTTAGCAAGGCTAAGGGTTAGTATAAGCCAAAGCGTGTCTAGTTCTAGACCTCACAGTATGAAGTGGCTGAGGGCTGAGCTAGCGGAAACCCTCACAGGACCTGCGTGTCCATCTCTTGTTAGTGACTTTCACACTGAGAAGAACAGAGCTGCTCAGGCTCTTGCAATTGCCCCTTCACCACCACACCAGAGCAGGCTATTTCAGGTGGGTGGTTGCTGCTGCTGACTGGGCAGCCAGTGCTTTGTCAGTGTAGATTTCTTCCTTTTTCTGAGTCCTGGCTTGAGGCTTTTGCTGCCCAAAACACTCATTGTTATTTTGTTGTCTGGCTTTAGTTCTTAATCCACAGCTTTATCTCTGGGACGGGCTGTTCACAGGACACATCCGGTCCCTTGTAAATACGGCACATATCTGGGTCACTGTGGTCAGGCAATTCAGCCCGAGCAGTAATTTCCATGTGCTCAAAGAGAGCACATGGAATGTTGCTTATGAACACTGCCCTTCTCTGTATTACAACTGGTGCAAGAAAGGGATTCAATCTGCCTTTGGCACTGACCTTGCTCCAGCAGCATCTCTACTTCAAGTAATAACAGTCACCATGTAAAGGAAGTGAAGAATAGAAGGCTGCAAACCATGTAAGCAAAAGACTAATGGCCTTTTAAGATACTTCCAGGTACTTGCTTTGTGAAGCTACTGAAGAAATATTTTCTAAATGTAAATTGAAATTTTTACTTATCTATGTTTCAAAGCACGTGCACAAATACAGAAAACTTCAGTAGTAAGTTTTGAAGCTAACCACTTTCAAAAGTGAAGTGTTCTTTGTATGCCATATAAATTACATATTTGAAATATGTGGGTGTTTGCAACTTGTGACAGCTTAGGCAGGTGTGTAGGAGGCATATTTCAATGTCTTAAATCTCTCATTTGAAACTTAATAGATTATTTCACGCAGACACTTGTAACATTTCAGTATGGCAGAGAGAACATTACCTTTCAGTTAATGTCCCATCTGAAAATTTCCACTTGATGTTTCTTGCAGGTGAGATGCTTAGTTAAATTCTTGAAATCCCTTCTATTTGATATATAGGGTGATTATTTCCCATCAAGAACCAGAACTCACATGTTCAAGGTAAGAAAATGACTCATGCTTTTTTCCTCTGATTAAGCCTCTGTGCTGCATTGATGGTGCCCATAAATCTTGGTAGTTCTATCTGCCCTGTGCTGTGATGCAGTCAGACACCAGCAGGGAAATGGAGCATCTCTGAAATGGTTGTTAATAAGGATCCATGGAATAGAAGAACATGCTTTAAGTTTGAAAGGAGTAGCATGGTGAAGAGTAAGAGCTATGTATCATGGTCAGCCTGACTGTACAAAACCTGATCTTATAGCAAGGGAGAGAGAAAGCAATGAAGTAAAATCCAAACAGCCTTACTAACCCGGTGAAGAGCAGAGGCCTTAGATTAAGGATATCTCTTCATTAATCTCTTCTGCCTCCTGTACATTTGATGTATTCCCCCAGCCCTGCAAGATGTTGCTCCCTGTGCTCCCTGAAGAAGTTCCCTTCTAGGACTGTCAGGGTTCTTTTTATCTAGATGCTGTTAAATGGTTCAACTTGATGATCCTAGATAGTTGCTGATGGTAAGCATCAGAATAAACCTGAGCCTCTTTGCTGTCATTTCCTGCCGTTAGTGGGACTGACAGCACTGAAGTATGTGACCACACAGATCTGGTAGGTCTTTTTAAGTACCTTTCCTAATGACACGTTGCTGGCCCAAATGAAGTTACAGGCTTGATGTAGAAATTGCTGAGTTGGGTTCTTAGGTCTTTGGCATTACAGAGAAGGTCAAGGTGAGTGACCGCAATATTCCCCATTGGTCTTGAAACCTGTAAAATGCCTTTTGCCTCATTCTATGGTCAGTGTGGTTTTGAAAGTTGACTGGAAGTTCTTGTTTGTGCTCAGTGGGGTGGGAGGGGTAAAACAAAGCAGGACACAAGCCAAGTGAAAGACATGTGAGGTTAAAACAGGAACCAGATGGCAAATAAGGAAGCCTGAAAACACGTGATAGAGCAAGGGGAATAAAGGAGAACATGTCTAACCCTTCAAGAAAACATGCTGTGCTGTGTGTTTTTGTTTGCACTGCCTTAGGTTTAGCAGTATCAATTTATTCCTGGAGCATATAGCATAAGGTGGCCACATAGCTTTTGAGAAAAGGAATGGTGGTAGTAATGATTTATGTTCCAACAGGAAAAAGGTCATGAACTGGAGGATCAAATTCGAATGATGAATCCACTAACCAGTTTGGGAGGAATGAAACAGACCTCTGAATGGATTTGCTGATCCTTACTTAAATTATTTTTTCTCTAAATATACGTGCTGGATTCCACTTTAAAATTTGCATGTAACTTTAAAATCCTAGCTCAAGAAATCGCACGGTTTTCAAAAGTGGTTGGTGAAGATAACTTGCAGATGATTCAGGAAAGATTCGATCGCTTTGAACCTAAACTGATACTAATAACTCTCAGTACTAGTGCTTTCAGACCAAAAACTATGTGAAGCTGTTAGTCATATTTAATTCTGGGGGCTGTTCTTCAAGACATCAAAGTTAGTTTCCAGTTATGTCAGCCCTTAATTAATTTCATTGGCATCCTTGGATATCAAAGTACTGAATTAACTTCCTGTGTCACTACCAGTTTCATTATCACCAGTGTGCCCAAATTCATTTTAAGCTGTGATATATAACTCAAGTCATATCAAATTCTACTGTTAGGACATTAAAAATAATTGATTTGGGTAGCAAGTGGTGTATTGAAAACACTTTTTAATGCACTGATTCTCTTCAAGTTCTTATCTACTCAGAAGCGTATCTTTACCTGGACATAGAGCATCTTTCTGGCTGTAATCCATAACACACTAATGCTTAGATGTGATTCAGACATCTCTGAACCCTTTTTTAGAGTTTAGTCTCTATTTTCTTAATGATAAGTGAATTCTTACCTTTAGTGATTGCAATAAAGACTGCAGGAATTTTAATAAATATATAAAATTTCATAGCAACTCACACACTGCCATAGGTTACTATGCTTCACACTGGAGGCAGCTGCATGGGCTTGCTTATATTCTCATGCAAATATATACATATACATGTAAATATTTAAATGTACACACACCTTTACTAGGCTCTAGCTTTTCTCATATCTCTGCCTAGTTTGTCCCATCCACCTCTGTGTGAGATGTGTTATGGTGTGTTATGGTCCAGCCATGCATCACTTGTGCTTGTGAAATGTGTAAAACCAGAAAAGGGACCTCAGAAATTGTTCCTAACTAGATAGTTAGCATATATTTCTGTGTAAAACCACTTCATTTACAGGGAGCTTTTGCTATTGTGATCCATGTAATTCTCATTTCATAAGGGGATCCCAGCAGTGGAGACCGAGAGAGAGTGCACAAGGCCAGGGATAGTTTGTGCTTCCAGTGGGTGCTTTTTTCTTTAAGGCACAGAAAAATCTGGGCCCCTGCCATGGCTGTGTTCCAGAAGCAAAATTGCTACTTGAAAAACTACTTTCCTTTTTCTGCTATTTGACCATATCCATGATTGTAAGAAGCACTTAAGTTTTGTGTATTTTCATTCAAAGGAAGAAGGATAGCAATTAAATGTTTCTGTGAGGAAACTGTTGGCTTGGAGCATGTTTTCAGCATGCTGGTCTTCTGAACAAGCAGCCAGGACATCCTCTTGCACTTGCTGCTGCAGTGGAAAATGGCTACAGGGAATTGGACTGATAAGAGACACGGGCTACATAATCTGCAGGTATGTTACTCTAATTCATGCTATGTCTTACAATGATGATTTGGGCTGCAGAAAACTTTGCCTTTATTATGTATTTATTTTTGTGTGAATATATATTTGTTATGGAAACTGAGGCTAAGTGTTAGGAGGATTATAGCTAAAAGCTGTATAGGACATGCTTGTGTGTGGAGAAGGGGAAGCTGTTTAGAAGAGGAGCTGTATCTTAGTATACATAAAGAATCCAAATTATGCAGAATTAGTGAGCTTAAGGCTGGCTTGAAAGTGGAGGATGCGAGATACATAAATAATGGATGCCCCCATCAATTTGAGGATAACCATTGGTATCAGGGGATAAAGAGTGTTTCAGTTTTCTGAGGGACATGGCTTTTAGTCTGTATTTATTAGTAGAAGCTATGGTCATGGGGAGTGGGTGAGGTGAGTCTGTGACTTACTAGTCAGCTCAGTGATTGTGTCGTTTTCATACATCAAAGTCATGGTAGTAGAAAGAAATAAGTACAGTGAAAGAACATAATTTTAGGGTTTTTTGTAATACCTAAACAAATCTAGGAACTTGTTTGACAATGTTTTTTCTCTTGACAGACAGTTCATGCATTCTGCAACAACTCAGGAAGTAGAATAGTGAGAGAAGGGGAGATACACAGACGGACAGACAGACAGACAGGCATACATACTAGATCCTGACATTTAGGCCCAGGAATCACAACTGCTTCAACCAGAGCAGATCAGCTGTGTTTATGAATGGAGCCACATCCTGCAGATGAACAACAGGAGTCCTATATTTCTAAACTCCTGATTTTTTGGGAGGAGTTTGATATTAACTTTTGCTTTACACTTGGGGGTTATAAAGTCCACAGAACTTAAATTCCTTTTAACTAAACCTAAGAAAACATAGGACTTTACAGATATGTAAAATCCCTTTATAAAAGGCTTGCTTGTGTACTGAACCCTGATCTCCAGATGCCTCACAATCATAACAAACACAGTTATTTCTGGGTATGCTTTATTTCTCCTTCCTTGTTGGAGCTCAGAGGTGAGTTCTGCAAAGACTGTAATTCTTGTGTTGGTGACAATAATGCTGATAGGTTTCTATAAGGACAGAAAATATCTGTAACATGGAGTATAGATTAAACCATTTCTGATTAGTTAGTAGAGAAATATGAGTCCAAGTCTGGTCTAAGACAGGATATTTATAAATTTTTTACTGTGGCTTTAATTCTACTAGTGCAGTGGTTTAATCTCCTAGAGAAAAGCTGCTCCTCTGTGAGAATGCAAATGGTCATTTTGAGGCAGAATCTGGCTGTTCTGAAAGGATTTTTTTTTTCTAGTTTCTAGATAATGGTCTAGCTTATAGATCTTCCCAGCTTTGATATTGCATGTGACTATCAGAGGAATCAAAAGAATTCGAAAAACGTTAGGTGAATGAACAAAAACATTCATACACTTGTTTACTTTAACTTTAGTTAAAACCGAACGAAACTTCTGCAGTTTAAAAGCAAATCGTGCCACAGTGTGGAGCAGCAGTGCCTCCATGGAAGCTCTCCCGGGGAGAACGCTCAGAGTTTGGTGAGCGAACGCTCCGCTAAGGGCCTGTGTCAGGGGCCCCGCCTGCTTGCCAGGTACGTGTTCACCCCAGAGCTCCAGGGCACCTCTCTGCCGCGCATAAACATGGAGCAAAATCTTTGCACACACCTCAGAGCCATTTGCCTGGATGTTTTTGTTTAAATGGGGCAGGTACTGTGCTCCAGGCTATGTTGTGCACTGCATTTGAGCAGCATCCCACAGATTAACCCACCAGCAGCAGCAAAGCCCTATAAACAGTGGCAGGAGCACATGGTTGCATCCAGAAGGGCCCCCGTGCCAGCGTCTCCTCCTGAATGATTTGGAGGCTGAGCTCTTTGAAAATGAGGGTGTTTATATTAATGGCTGAATTAAAACATAAATTCTAGTTTGGCTGAATAATTTTTAAGAGAAACCCACAGAAGTTAAGATGGGGAGATCCGCAAGAGAATCAAAAGTTAGATTCCCCAGATCAAGGATAGCAAAGGGAAAGTGGGGATGGCTTTCTTAAGCCTTCAGTCAGGCAGGGTGCTCCGCTGGCCATGACAGACACAAAATTTCTCATCTTGCATGATGCACACCACAAAGACAGTAAACATGAGTTGCTGACTGAGTAGCTGCCACCCGGCATGATACTGGGTGCTTGTCTCCACTGCAGTTATTATTCAAGTGCTACTCTAATTAACTGGATTTTATCTGAGTTAGCGAACAATTTGAGGTTAAAACTGTACTTTTTTGGGAATAGACAAAGCCTTTTTTAATTTTTCTTTAATTTCTTTAATTTTAATCTATTTTGGTGAAGCTCCCATAACTCACAAGAGGATAGTGAATGCTTGTGGAGTGAAAACAAGTTAGAGTGCTCTTGCTGTTGCATCGGTATTTCAGTTCATCACTGAGATAAACATCACAAAGCCAGGTAAGTAGGAGGGAGTCAGGACAAGGAAGAGTGACTAGGACTTGGGGGCAGAAGGGACTAACAGTTTTCCAGGAAATGTTTTGAATGTAATAGGATCTTACTACCCTGCCATGAAATACAACCATTGTGTTGTCAAGAAAGTAGGACCAGAGGGAAAATAAAGCTGAGCCTCAGCTAGCAGAAAAGATGTAGTACAAACAGGCTGGGAAGCCAGGTTTGTGGTTACACAGGGACTGTAAACCCTTGAATTAGCCAAACTGAATAGCTTTCAGTCACACTACAATGTGATTACAGGTTATTCAGCACTAATCTCTTGTTAACGAAAGTAGAATTCAGATGCAGGCTTATCAGATATTCTCTGTTTATACTTTGTATTCCCAAGGCTTTTGGAGAAGGCATTATGTACCTCAAAATCTCAGGAACAAGCAATCCAAAGCAGAAGAAATAAAAATATGATGCTGTTACCAGGAAATTTAAAAAGAAGGCTTTGAGTAAAGGAGAATCTTTCTCTAATCACCTTGAACTTCAGTGTCATTTCTGAGTGGATTAGTGTGATATTAATATGGCTGCCAGAACAGTAATTATGGAAATTCAGGGCGCTGTCCACAACACTTCGATGCGATTCTAAATTTCTGAAGGTAGAATGATACTACCTCCTGTAAGAAGTAAAAGATCTCTACCAAAACAATATGCCTACAGGACAGACTTTAATGTCACAAAAATGGAGTTTTTCCTCTTAAAAACAATATGCCCAGAGAATTTTGACACATACCTGTGTCACCTTCACATAAAATCCATAGAGTATGCAATTATCTGCCTTCCCCCTCCCACCCCATGCAAAGGCTTTGACCTTGCTAAGATTAAGCTATAGTTTCTACTTTGCAAGTTCAGAATCACTTACCTAAAAGGTCTTGCTCCTGCAGGACTAGAACAAATGCCAGTGCCCAAAGCAGAAGCATGGTTTCAGCCTGTCCGGGCTCTGCCGTAGTTGTGCTGGAGAGCCCCGCAGCCTCCCTCCCTCCCCGGCTTCCTACCGACTCCTCGTCCAGCCCTTCGTGCTGAGGTTTAGCCAGAGTTAGGCGGAAATATGCCCAGGCTGAGCCAAGATTCTTAAGCTGTTCTCTTCTGCTTCCCTCCTTTTAAAAAACACCCTTCCAGCTCCATGCACGCAAGCTGGAAGTGGCCCAGGCTCCCCAAAGTTATTTTTTTTACGCTGGTATTTATTTACACAGACTACAGTGGAATGCGATGAAAAGCTTTGGGTCCTGTAAATACAGAAAGTGGGGCAAGGAAAGGAAGGGAGAAAGGAGGAAGGGGTGCTGGATGTTTCTTTCCCTGTAGAATTTAATCTGGTGCAGGCAAGGCAGGAGTGTTGGAAAACGCAGTGTCTTTAGACCTTGTGAGCCTATAGGGCTTTTACCATTATATGCTCTTTTTGAAGAGTGCAGAAACATCTTTCTTGGGCAGTACAATGTGTGGCAGTGTTCTGGGAGGTGACAACTGTCTGTGGTGCTTTATGTTTGGAAAGCATCACAGGATGTCCTGGGGAGCCATCTGAGCTCTTCTCAGTTTGGCAGGCTTTTAAAATTGATTGAGCTTGGTAACACCACATGCAAAAATAGCACTACTCCTGGTAGCCTGGATGTGTGTGATTCTTAGCAGGATCTTGGTTGAACATTGTCTTGCAGGTTCCTGGGTGTTGACTGAATAAGCATCAGTCTTTGACCCCTCTAAGCTGGTGTTCAAAGACTTAAGGTATCTCCTTTCTGGTATTTATTAGCGTTCACTTTGTTAGTGACCGCTGAGGTGTTTTTTATGGCTGTTTCTTGATGTTAAAAAGTCCCGAGCCCGAGCCAAGAAACTGGACACTCCTGCGATTCGTGTTCAGGTTGTTTATTGTTTCTTATCTCTTAGAGTCTGGAGCAAGGTCAGCAGGACCTGCTCCTCCAAAATTCACAGCAGGAATGGCGCCTGAGAAGGCCGTCTTCACCTTTTTATCTCTTTCAGGAAAACCAACCATATTCTACAGCGTGTGATTATTTATCAATATATTCCAATTAACTTCTACCTTTTCTTAACATGACAGTGCTACCTCCACCAATCCTATTATCTAACGTAACAGCAGGAAAATGGAGGGGAGAGAAGAAGGAGGAAGGAGAAAGGCAACGCCCTTCGCCCTCCATCTTAACCTCTTTCCTCTTACCTCCATAAATCTAAACTACAAACACCCAGTGATAAAATAAGCTAATTACACACTTTCTTTCTATTTTGTATTTCATCTCTCAATGTGGGCAGCGTTCTCCGATGACACGGCTCAAGCATAGAGTTCTGTGCTTTCGTCTCGAGTTCTGAAACAGTCTGGCATGGCTCCAGACCCCCCTGTACAGTCTGAGGAGTATTCTGGGCTGCCACAGTATTGTTCCTCATATTCATTTGAGTTACCTTTTTTCTACTGCAAGAAAAGTGTGAGGCCAGGAAGGCATCCTATTTAATCCTAAAGGCTGTTGTCAAGGGTAGACAGTGTTTAACCACTGAAAATAAACCCCTGCAATCTAGAACAGATTTCCTCCGTCTTCACCACCTCCCTAGCAGTCAAAAAATCAAGGTTTTTGAATATCTGAAAATGATCCTGTAGAGATGCTATCTTAGAGTTCAAAGTAGAATCATCCTCAGTGACTTCCACAGCAGGTCAGGTTGTAAGCTCAGTTGCAAGCCTCAGTAAGAGAGATTCTGTGACTGGAATTTCGCTGGTAACTTTGATGAGGCATAGAACAACTTCAGTGTTTATTAAGCCCTCAGGGTTGGTTTGAATAAGTTAACATTTTTATGAAATAAAAATTAAATTAGCTATGAAAATTGGAGTGGCAGTGCTTTTCTGGGTGTTTTGGCTTGAATCACTATGTAGCATACTACAGTTCTTACAAATTCTTGTTTTGAGAATAAATTTGATTATGCCTGCTGAAAACTTATATAAATCTTAATTTTGTTATAAACAGGTCTCAAGAAGGGAACTGTGAAAGGTAACAGTGAGTCTACCCCCAGTTTTACCCTGTGTTTCAATAGGAGATGCAGATGTGGTAGGCTGTGATTTTTGAAGTGAGACATCTATGTGTTGAAGAGAGGAGACTGGGGAGCAGAAAAAGAATATTTATGAATAGTTGGCTGCTGTTTTCTGAAAGTATTTGTCCTTTGCCTCTGTCCTTTTTTAAGCAGAATCACCCAATGCATTCTCTGTATTGCAAAGGGAGCCTGCTCATGGATGATTTCTGCAAGCTCTCTCTGCCATCATCCTCTATGCCACGCACTAAAAAGTGACGAACGTTCATTGAAATAGTTTTCCCTTCAACACGCTGTAAAAAATACGACAATTTCCATTCCAGACCACCTTTGCTGAGGCCATTCACCCCCTTTACAGCACATTTCCTTGAGGTTCCTTCTGAATTGCTCTCCCGGAACAATTCAGTCCCTCTACAGCACTTGCTGCATATTTTTACATACTGTGTTATGTTTGACTGTAGTGAGGTGCTGGTCTGATAGCCATGGAGAACTAAACAAAATAGTGTGGGTTTTCTCTAGTATTATCCTCCAGGGGTTGTTTCTGTAATCAGAGAGAAGTTTTTTCCACTGCAGGCAAATGCAGCCAGAAGGAATATTTCTGCCAAGTGGGATTCTGCTTTTCAGTAGGACTACCTGTTCTGAGATTTTTGGTCATCTTGGTTAATTACCTCAGATTACATTTGTTATTTATAAATACTCAGAAGGATGTTGCAAGATAAGACAATTTAACTAGCAACAAAAGTACAAAAACTCTGGGGGTATGACAGTACCCATTAAATTGTAAAGTAGATTTTTCTGTAGACAGAAGATTTGAGAGCAGAAGAAAGAATATGATGCAAACATATTTGTGTTCTGAAAAGTTAGTAACTGATCACCATCAGAGAAAGCATTCTTTAGCACATTCATCTTGGAAATGGCCATATATGAGAACACAATGAGATCATATGAATATAGGTTTGCACAAAATCCAGCTGTTGAGATGTTCCCAAGACACTGGAGGCCAAAAAAAGCATACCAGTGAACAGGGATGTGAATTTATGCCAGCAGGCAGTTTGGTGAAATGGAGAACAAACATAAGGATTAAGTCTATTTTGGGAGGTGGTTTTTTTGGTTGTTTTTGGTACAGTCTTTCTGTATCTCTTTCTTGGACTAGTTAAGTGCTTGGCAAAAGCAATAAATAACTGCACAGTGGTCCCATGGAGTGCACAGGGAGAAGGAGCGGGCTGAGTAAAGGGTATGTGTCAGCAAAGGACATATGTGCCATGTGAAAAAATCACGTTGTTACTGGACATGAAATCCTGCAGCACGGGCTGGCAAAGGATATAGCTGAGCAAACACTTGGGGAAAATGAGACTGTATGAGACACAGAAAAAATTAAGTGGAGATTACTTCAGGAGACAAAAATATGGTAGAAAACCAATCCTTGTAGGGAGAGGATTGCCCTGAAGAGAAGGAAATGAAAGAGTATAATCTCCACCCTGGATTTAACACGGGTGGATGATGAAATTTGTGCAAGGTTTGTGTGGTCTGCCTACCTGCCCCTGAGAGAAGATTTGTCTTCATTAGAGACTGTGGAGGTACCTTAGGCTCTCATCACAGGCTTAACTTCTGTCAGCTGCTCAGGACCAGAAGTTCTTGCTGCTTGGAGGCTGTTGAATACTTAATGTAAATTGAGTCTTGTTTTGTGATCCATTTGGAAGAGATCAATTATTTTCACTCTCTTAATTCATTCAGTTTCTGACTGCTGGGTTGGAACAGTTGCTGAACAGTTACAGAAGCAGAGTTTTATTACCTGGAGAGGCTGATTTGAGCAGAGCAGGTACGCAGCTTTTGGGCTGCTTCTCAGGGAAGCAGAATTTTGTTCTGCAAAGGTACTTCTCTTTGGTGAACAGATGAAGGGCATCTTGCAGTGGTAATTTCATTAGAATGAAGTAGACATTGCCATTTAAAGCTCTTGATAGTAGTGGTTGTGAGCACCACATCCCTGGCAGTCTCCAGAGCCTCCATGCCTCTATTGGAGTTACAAGTCATATGGCTGCAGCCTTCAATGAATGAACACCTTCATGTTCAGTGCCAGTGCAGGCCCCTGTCTGGTCTGTTGTATACTTGTACTCGTGTTTATCACCTCCATTTGCAGGGGACAGCAAAAAGTGTCAAGGTTCCTGCTATTGTCATAAAGGCGTAGTCTTTGATGCAGTTAAAAACCCATATCACACGGTTCATAGTCTGAAGCACTCTGAAGATCAGTCTCTGCCCTCCCTGGAGAAATTAACAAGTGTATGTGTCATGGGCAGACAGCTGTGATCCAGCCTTCATCAAAACAATACATTTTGTGCTACGCCTAAAGCCAGCAGTGAGTCAGCTATAGGAATTGACTCTCTGGTGTCATCTTGGTGCCAGCACACTAGGCTGGATTCTGTTTGCCAGCATTAGCTAAGCATCTGATGGCTTCAGGCTGTTTTCAGTCTGTGGCTTCCGCTTCCTGAGCAATGATCTGCAAGGAAACTGAATCAGAAAGCTGAAGGAAAAGGTGGGTCATGTGGAATATTAGCGAATTATGTTGTTTGTTTTGTATTTTTAACTAGTTGTTATATCCTTTCATTTTACAGATTTAAGGCATCTTATGAAGCCTGGCCATGCCTCAGGAGCCCTATGAAATACGATATGCAGTGTGCCCACCCATTTTAGTGAAAAGAAACCTTTGTCCTTAGAAAGTTGGATTAACTATACTCCCAGCTAAATTAGTAATTCAGGAATAGACTCTTGACTCCCAGACTTGTATTGCACACATGGTGATCTGATATTTGCTATATTTTCTGTTGCAGAAGGTTGTGGCCCTTTGCTGTTGTAACTTTACATTCACCCATTTGCATCACATAAAAATGGGAAAAAGATCTGTGAGTCTGTGGTGGATGATATTCAGGGAAAATAATACTCAGGGGGGAAGCACTTGATTATTCCCAAATTAGAATTACTCAGCTAGTGTCTTTAGCAGATCGGTATTGCAAACCACACCAATTAAATGAGATAATTACTTGAAACTGAAGCCACAATTTCATTCCATGAAGAAACTGCTAATATCTGAGAAGCTATTCATGTGTTGAGTAGCACCCTGCTGAACACGAGCCACGACAAACAGCAGTATAGCAAAGGTCTGTTACTTAACAGCTGTGTACCTTCCTCCATCAGGGAATGCATCAGCCATGTATGTGAAGCCTTTGAATATATATTTGCCATGGGAGTGGAGATACCTAACAAAACAGAGAAACAGCTGGAATTAAATCCCATTTTTGTTTGCTAGTCAGCCTAGTCTCCTTTCATCTTAATTACCACAAGATTATGGAGACTTGCAAGAGGAAGAATGACTTGCCAGAAAGAGAAGCTAAGCTAATCACTCCACTGCCATTTCTCGGAAAATTTACAGTGTGTGTATAATTTTAAAGCCAATGCAGTAAAAATCCTGGTTAAAATTCCTTTTAAAATACGTGTATGAGTGAATATACAATAGTGCAGCAGGATGATAGTAGTTCCTTTGTTATTACAGATCCCTTACATCTTTAGCTGCAATTTTTCTTCAAATAGTCTTCCAATATGTGTTTTCAGGCAGAAAATGAATAAGAATGTGTATGAATTTTTTTTTATCCTGCTGCCTTTGTTGTTAATCACATGATGGATCCTGTCCAACTAGATTCCCCAACAGTACAGCTAGTTATTACTGCATAGTACTGGCTTCTCACCTCTTTAATTCCAGATGCAAACCTGCATTAAAAGACAACTTAAATACTTTCATAATGCCACTACTTAATAGGAGAATTTGTGGTAGCTGCCATAGGGAAAGAGTGTAACTATAAGAAGGAAGAGAAGTGCCTATGAAAAAATTCCTACTAAAAGTTGATCCAAGGCGTGAAAACCTTGTGAGCATATTGAACAGATTAGCACAAATGAATGGATTAGCACGCTCCACAAACTCTGCAGGCAGGACATTAACTCCAGTTGTTAGAAAACAGATATGAACTCGACTATTGTCCTCCACCCCTTTTTAATTTTTTTTCCTAATGAGTTCGTTAAAGTGCAATCAGTTCCATATGTGTTTAGGAGGGAGGCTGATGGTGGCTACACTTGCTATCCATTTGCTGTATCTGCACGCATAGTTTAGTTGGTGTTAAGGAGGAAAGAAGTAGGAGCGAGAATTATCACCTGAAGCAGCATCCATGTAGGAAATCAGGATAGCACGGATGCTGTTTCCAATGTCAGATTTTAGGACATCCTTCCTTGCCTTAAGAGACCAGTTGGCTCAGAGTAAGTTAAAAGATCTGTTATAATACTGTGTCCAGATGCAGTAAAATGCTTTAGATTATCTGTCCCAACTGTTCTTTAATTCAGACCTACCACTGACGCTCTTTGTAGGAATAACAGAAATACTATGCCTTAATGCAGATATTAATCTATGTCACTCTGTATTTTTACTTCCGTAAGTGCTATCTCTTTTCATCCTCTTGAATACTACTTTTTGCCACCTACACAATAATGAAGGGATCACTTTCATAGTGGTGACTATCTAATGTCTCTTCTCATTAACACTGAGAAAAGAGGAAATATAAGATTAGAGGATAAAAACGTCGAAGGCAAATGGAGAGCTCATTGCATGTGCTTGAGGAATAAGAAGCATCAGAGGTGAGGACAGGAGTCAATTGAATCATCAGGATGCTATAAATAATTATGAAGTAATCTCTTCATCATTAAGAATGTGAATCAGGAGAAGCTGATGGGGCAAAAGCCTATGGTTTGAATTTAGAAGAGATTATAGCAGTCCAGGGTGCACAGTGTTCTGCTGGGACAGGGAGGGACTTGATTGCACAGCTTTGGTGGAATTGTTGGAAGGAGAGCGTGGGAGCAGGCGGAGGTGAGGCGAGATGGGGGGGGCAGCCCAGCAGAAGGGCAGGGGAAGGGGCGTGGGGAGCGGGAGGCAAATATGTAGGAATGGCTCCTGGCAGCTGGGGAGCTGCCTCACAGGTGGCGCTGAGGTGACCTATTTTTGGCCACCAGGTTACCCCAGGAGCCGCTTCGTCTCCTACCCCATCTTTGGCTCATTTTTTTCTTTCGTTTTCCTTCTCCCGCAACAGCGCTGGGCAGAGCCCAGGTGAGCTGATCTCCAGCACAGCGTGAACTGCAACCGAGAGTTCAGGTTTTAATTAGACACAGCGGGAGGGGAGGGAAGAGGATTTGGATCAGTGAGTGTCTCCGACACAGTAACAGCCCCCGACTGTTCCGTACTTGACCTTGAGCTGCCGGGGAAGCAGAGTTCAGTCGGTGCCGACACTGGGGGCGGGTGTGCGGCTTCCCGACAAAGCATTGATCTGCGTTCAGCAGAAACCACCCTCTGTTCACTGCTGCTGGGTACCTGAGCAGGGCCATGTCAGACATCTTCGAAAGCGTTTAAAGTCTCTGAAAGCATAGTGTAGTAGTTACCTATAGGCTATGGCAAATCAGAATCTCTTTGGGAGTTAAGTCTGTTAAAAACCCCCAGAACTAATGGTGTTTCAGCTCACGTTCACTTGTCGTTTGAATGCCTGGTGATCTCCGTTAGTGAGAAAAAATTATTGCAGTAGCACTTTGAAATTATACAGTGACCCTGTGATGTTCTAATGTGTCGGAGAGAGCAGATCACAGTTGCTGTTCTCTGCACAGACAATCAAATGTGGATTTTCAGTGATTCCCTGCACGAGCTTAAGCCGGTGCACTTCCACTCTGTGTGAACACAACTGCGTGACCAGTGCTTTAGACCCAGATGGACAAAAGCCCTGGAGTCAGGGGTAACATGAGGGATCTCATGTTATTCAAAGATAACTGGATACAGTCTTTGTTCATTAATATGATTTTTGTGAGGCAGCTTAGAATAGACTACTGGGAAAGTACTGGGTACTTTCATGCATCTGCAGTGCTAATCTGCTGCCTCTGCATGTAGTAAAAATGTTACCCTACCACTTGAAACTGAGATAAGCAGGATGTTACACTTAATATCCCAAATAGCAGCACAAAATATTTTGCTGGTTCTTATCAGTTATTTAGTCTCAGTAGAAGAGAATGTACATTTTTTTGTAACAGCCAAGGCACAAGCTTTGTGCTGGAGTTCCCAGTTTTTCCTCCTCTGATGCTATTGGTTCGCATCTTGGTGTTAGACCTCTTATGGATATAGATACCATTTTGAGGAGATAATTTTTTGGACTCTAGTGTAAACTTCTACCATTTGTCTTGAGAAATATCTCAGTCCTTCTGCAAAATGTTTACATTGAACAGATACAATCTGTTCCACATAAACGGATATAGTCTGTCCCATAACTTCAGATAAAGCACATCCAGGCTTCCCTGTTGCCTCTTGCTCCAGTAAATGTGTTCTTTGAATTGACGCCTGCCCTTTCTTTCAGGCTCTGTGAAATACAGCTTGAGGAAGCTAAATCTGTTTCCACTGATTTCAATCTACCTTGTCAGCTTTTTCTGAGCTCCCTAAAGATAACAAATGGGAATGTAACATTTTACTCCCATGGGTCAGCTGCTATCTGACAAATATAAACAGAAATATAAACACTGGGGGCTGAAATTCTGATCTGCTCTATGAATATTCATTTATGAAGAATCTGAGATGGGAGTTAAATTAATGTCTTTAATTAGAAGGAAATGGAAGAAATGGGAAGCTTTTTGGTGCCTATTCTTTTTTTTCTTTCTTTCTTTCTTTCTTTTTTTTTTCTTTTTTTTGGTTGGCAATTCCTTATGAGTTGTCTGTAATTCTTCATCCATACTGATTATCACAGTGATTTACCACCACATTTGCATCAATATGTTGCATAATCATCAATTATCATTTTGGTTTTCGGAGTTCCTCTTCTCTGAGAAACTTTTATTGTTTTTCTTGGCTTAACTGCAGACTGTCTCCACCCTCTTCTGCAAGTGATCAAATTCTGTAAAGAATTCTCTGCTTTGGATAGACTATGACTTCCCACCCATGCTGTTCTCACTGGGGTTGGAAATGTTATTAATTTTATTTAGTGTAGGGAAAAGCTTGGCTAACCCTTCAAAACAATCTTTCAAGTCCTGTAATTCAATAAAATCCTTATTTACAATGGCCATTGCTATTTTTCTCAGTGCTGTCCAAACTGAGTTCTCTCTGGTTAAAAGAAAATGAAGCATTGTTTTTCATTCTGACAGCAAAATGGTTCTATTTTATTTTTCAGTTCAGGAAAAGTGCAGAATAACCTTGTTTAAAAGGTTTTCTAGAAAAAGAAGCAGCTGTTCCTCTCCACATTATGCTATTTTTAATGGGTTTTGCACCAGGGACTGAGAGAGGAAGGCTGGCAGTTATAGATGACCTGATGAGTGTAAAACTGTTTTTCTGGGACTAAAATTTTCCAATTCTTTCCAGTCCTAATCATTGCTTTTTTTTACACACATGAACACTGAATTTCAGTTCTGTTGGTTGATGAAAGTGTGTGGTTTATTTCTTTCTTTGGACTCAAAATTATCTAAGTACAAGATAATATTTTATTATGGTGTAGATAAAACACTTCCCAATAACTGCCATTTCAGATGTATGCAGTGCCTCTGACTGAGGCTGGTTTTACTGAGGTCTCAATTAGCCTAAAGCTGTGCAGATGTGAACGATGATTTCCTTACACAAACACACCAAGTGTGAGTGGTGGCAGTATGGAAGTTGTAAATGAAATCTTTGGAAAGCTATACAGCACTGAGGCATTGACTTCCTTCCTTAGGACCAACCAAAGAGCAGTGGGAAGGAAGTAAGAAATCCTAGATTCGAAAAGAAATGTCATCTGGGGTGATCTGTAGCTTAGTGTTGTCCTTGACAGTGGCAATTGTGTTAGATACCACTTGACACTACCAGCAATGCAATTACACCTCACTTATCCCTTCCTTCCACCCATGTAAAAGAAAAAAGTCAAAGCCGAAAGGTAGTTTTTCCTTCCTGTGGTAATTGTGGTGTCTCTTAAAGCACTGTGAATAGATTTGGAAGTGGCAAGGGCTTTGAAAGAATGTTTGACATGAGCCAAAATCTGCAGCAGAAATTTCCAAAGATCCTTTTTCTATAGTGGACTTCTTGTTTGGGAACGTTTTACAGGGATAGCAATTCAGTGCTTCATGTACTTCTGTCCTGCAACAGCTTGGTGAATTTTTTTCCAGCTTCTTGACCAAATGGTCCCAGAAGTCTTTTTATTCATTCAGCCTGGTCTGCAAGTGTCAGTCACAGGTAAGAGCCTTGTTTGTGAGGACCCGAATTCATGTCAAGACTTGAGCACATTGGTGTGGACTCTCAGACACCTGAAAGTCAGGAACTGCCATTTTCATTGCTTCAAAGTTCCATTTGCTGCCCACCCTTGCAGTTCAGATGTGTTGTGACCAAAACAGTAACTCCACTTGCCTTCTCCCTGTGCTTCAAGGCACCAGTGAAGCTGGCCTGAACGTCACTTGGCTGCAAGTGCTGTCTGCAGCCGAGTGCATTTTGTCTCATCACTCCTGGCAGCAGTGTGCTGCTGGGCTGTGGCCACTTGTAGCACATGGCACCACCAAAACCTGCACACCCACCACCTGGAAAGGGAAGAATAAAAGGTGTTTGTGTGTGAGAAACTGGAAAAAATGGTGAATCTGGAGCTTCATCAGTACTGATGAAGTCAAGAGAACGTGGGCCTGCCTGCCACACCAGTGTAGGGAAGGCTCCACCAGCACAGCTCAGACTTTCCCAGAGATCCCAAAAGACCATTTGACCATTTATTCTGACTCTCCCATATAAATCAGATTATAGTATTTCTCATGATATCCTGTGGGGAGAGTTAGGTCACAGCTTGGGTTAGATTTTATGATGTGTCTGTTCTCTGTCTTGGAGGTTAAGACTTTGTATGCTCTCAGTAGAAAGCAGAAGGTAGTGAGGGACCACTCATATGTGGAAATGGGCACCTGGTCCATCTCCGAGCAGCCTGGAGGCTGCACTCCATCAGGAATATATTCTAGAGGAGAGGTACCACAGAAGGACCCCTTCCCCATCCCCCTGCACAGCCATTCTGCTTCTGTGACTCTGCCTTTGCTAGTGCTCTCTCAGGGCAAAGAAAGACAGATTTAGATGGAGTTTATATTTACACACACATATATATTTTTATATAGATATATAAAACCCTATATATAAATAGCTATAAAAGATATCTATCTCTATAGATACAGCTCTCTTTTGCTACAGTCTTTCCCCTAGATGGTCTTTTCTTTTCTTTGTGATCTAGATACCTGTATTTTTCTGCTACAGGGACTTGTGCCAAGAGATCTGAACGAATTGAGCTGTCTCGTCTGTGCCTCGTTCATGAGGACCTGTGTCCCTTGGTGCTGCCTTAAAGGATCCCTGCAGAGACTCAACCACCCCAAACCTGGCACCCCTTTCCTGCTGCTCTGCCGACCAGAGTCCTGCTGCTCAGCCATGGGCCCTGCAGCAGGTTGGGATCATGCTCCACAGCTAAGCAGTAAGTAACTAAAGCTTTAAGTGTCCTGCTAACAGGTGTCACACAAGCATAATCCGGGGCCTGACTCAAATTGACAAGGACAGGTTGGGCTCTGAAATAATCTCTTTAAATAGCGGCAGCCATCTCTTTCAAAGGCACATCCCCCCCAGCTCTCACTGAGAGCTGTTTACAGCACATCGCCTGCTGTTTCCCACCCAGGCAGTGCAGGGCTGACACTTCTCACAGGCAAGTGTGTCCCCTGCCAGCCGTCTCCCAGCTTGGCTTTGCACGAGGAATTACAATGAATTTTGCAGCACAGTTTATCTACTTCAGAGTGTTAAAAAACAGGAGTCCCCGGGACTACTACAGGGAAGATGAAGACTACGACCCTTTCTGGCAAAGGTTGGAGAATATTGCTGTCTGACTTAGAGCTAGAGCACTCCTTTATCCCCCTCAGGGGTCATGGTCAGGCCTCGGGGTCCACCCAGGGCCGCACCCAAGGACATGATAATCCCTGGACCCCTCCTGCCTCCCTATGGTGTCGTAGTTGGAGTTTTGCTTCGCCTCGTTGTTTATTTAGTCGCTGTGCTGTATAGGTAATGCTTTCTTTTTCCTTTCCTTACTTTCTTAAAAAAAACAAACCAAATAAAAAACCCAGGAAATTGTTTGTAATTTTCCGTAATCTCACGGCGTTCTGTGGGTATGAGTTGCTCTTGGAGTTATCCACTAGAAGAAGTGGAGATTTGAATATTTTTAGCCTGTGAAGTTCAGCTTTTTTTATTTCTTCATGAGTACAATATCAGAAATAACCCTAGACAGGCCAATGGACTGCTGAAAATTTATCTTGGGATAGTCCGTGTCAGATCATGTTATTACAATTCTGTGCTTGGCTTTGTTATGGTGCTTATGGTGATCCTAAAATCCTGTTTTCAGGCTTGGATGGTGCAGATGGAATTTTAGAGTCATCTACTGCCCTTGTGTAGCACGAGCTGAGGTTGTGCACAAACATGGAATGGTGGTGTTGTGCAACCTCATTCTTAACCTTTTCCATAGTTTGTTTCTCCCTCCATTTAATTATCTGGACACCACTAACAAGATCACGCTCTGGTTTTGCCAGATGTGGTACAAACAAAGGACAGTTCTCATTTTCTGCATCTCCTTGTTGCAGATGTTGCAAACATTTAAAACATAATTTTTTTCAGTGGGCCTGATGCTGTTAATAAAGGGGAAGACAAGGTGCCAGCTCTGCACTGCAAAAAAGGCTTGCCCAAAGTCACCCTTGATGTGACCTGTTCTGCAGTGCACTGTGAATCTCCTTTTACCACAGGGCCACTCTTTCCTCTAGTTTGAATTATGCTATTTGTTCCTAATTACAAGTGAATTATGGAGATGTGTTAGTCACCAAAAAACCTCTAGACTCAGAATACATTAAACATAGGAAAAAGTGTAATTGCTTGAAGAGTTTTACCTGCAGAACTGTGCACTGTTGGATAGCGATCATTTGACATTCACAGCTGTGAACGTCTTATAAGAACTTGTGAGAGGGATGTGTCTGTTTGAGGGACATTTGGTTACCTCTGCTTCGACACTTCCGTGATGGGTGGCCTTTTGAATTCTTCTTGCTTTCAGTTTGCTTTTTCTAGTGTTATCTATTTAGCAGCTGCCACCCAGTTGCCATCGCCAGCAGTAAGCAATGACGTGTGCATAATGTAGAGAAGAATGGCAATAGATTATGACCACAGATGAAGGCTGATATAGTGCTAGGATCAGGCGCTGGTAAATCTGACTGACTCAAAGTAAGGAGAGATTTTATCAGAGGTGATAATACAGCTTGGTTGTTTCCTGCATGAGCCTGAGCTTTCTTTGTGCATGTTGCTGGTGCAGTGGCACACAAGTTTGTCAGACCTGTACATGGTGAGCAGAGTTACAAAAGCCTGCTCAGTCTCAAGGCTTGGTTATTGTGTGCCTGTCTGTGCTGGGTGGTCACAGTGCTTACACTTTTGTCATACAGGCTGGTTACTAAGCCCTGATCTGTTTGTCTTTAAGACACTCTGATAAATAGCCCTGCGGAAGTCTTAGGCAAGTCATTGGATCTGTCTGTGTCCCAGTTTCTATCAATACAGTTGAGCTAATATTTGCTGAACTTGTCTTTCTGTTTAGGGGAAGGTGTTGGTAATTCCTTTGTGATTTAGGAAGAATCACTTTGCATAGGGTTTAAGTATATAAACGCCAGGAAATATAAAATGACATGCATTTTATATTTCCATCCTGTATGCACCACTAGTTGGAGTGATACAGTCTCAAATGGGTGTTTCTAAGTCCTAGGATTACACAAAATACCGATAATTCAAGACAGCTGTATTTGAGCACAGTGTTGTCTTTGATCTGTTTTAAATTTATTGCCAAAGAGAGATCTAGTGTGTTCCTTCCCCATGCCTGCAGGAGTTTACTTGTCACCCTGTAGTGGTGTGCAGGGTACTCAGGCATTATA
Source organism: Platysteira castanea (assembly GCA_013397175.1). Taxonomy (NCBI): domain Eukaryota; kingdom Metazoa; phylum Chordata; class Aves; order Passeriformes; genus Platysteira; species Platysteira castanea. The sequence continues at coordinate 49,728 of VYXC01001355.1, forward strand.
CAGGGGAATTCCTGGCAGTGAAGATGACATCTGTTATGATGCTTCTTGACACTTCTATCTCAGCAAGCCTCTATTTCTCTACCATTTGTCTTTCATAAAGTCCCACTTGCACAAGTTGCTGAGATGCTTTAAAGTATTGCTGCTATTGCAGTATTTGGATGTATTTGGGACGGGTAAAAAGGTAGAAGAGGAGTTGAGATGGAACAGCGATGTTTAGGAGCTATTGGGAAAGGGGACTGCAACAAACGTGGAAAGTATCAAAGGGGTCTGGGAGGCTCAGGCATCGAGAAAGGTCAAGGGAGACAGAGCTGTGACATGGAGTTAGAAGGATTAATGGAACTGGAGAGGTTCTGGGTAGAAGGGATTTGGATGAGGGAAAGGGGCCACTCTGTCATATCCTGGGACTGCCTGTTTCTCACTCCTGTTAGAGGAAATCCCAGCCCCAGTCACATTGCAGTCCTAGGCTGAGCAGACTGCTGCCTGCAGCAGGCTGCGCCCCCTGCCTTGCCCCCTGTACACGATCCATCTCTGCTCAACACTTCAAGGAAAGAGGCAGAAGTGACTTTAAAGGGGTCACCTTTTGCTTTAATACGTATTCTGAACTTGCAGGCATAAGATCTGAGCCCAGTTACCTGAAAGCAGATGACAAATATGTCTAAAACTGTATCTTACCAATGTCTTTTCGTCAGCGTATTCCACGAAGGTCTTCAGAGAGCCTGAAGATGATGGCAGCATATAAGGCAGGGTATAAGCTTAAGAAACATTAAAAAAAGGACAAAAATAAAAATCAACGTGTAGAGAATATGTGCATATGAGTTTGAAGTGGAATTCAAGTTTAACATTTTGAGACTGCTTAGCCTAAGCTGGGCATTGGAGCTGGAACTTCTTGTCATGGCACAGTTTATAAGGATGCTAAAGTATTCTACAGGACTTGTGCCATACTGTTGTTGTCCACAAAAATCAGATTCCCTACCTGGTGTGCAACAAGCCAGTAATTACACACTGAGAGAGCCATTCATTATGCTTAAGAGTTGCACAAGCCTGCGTGCTCTGTGGATTCCACAAATCAAGCACACCAACTATCAATGCTTTTTGCTATCTATGCATTTTAACAAACAAAGGAATCAGCTTTCATTTGCTACAAGTTCTCTTATTAATTAGTATTCTATCTTCTATTGGTTAATGATTCTCTTGTTTCTTATGCTAATTAGTCCTCAATGCTCAGTCTTTCTGTTCTTTTGAGTCAGTGGTTTCTTTGGTTGGTGGTTGGGATCTGCCCCTGCCAGAATCACCTTTTACCCAGTCGGAGCTGATTTCAGCAGAGCTGCTGAGTTGGCTTTGTTAGTTTTTTCTTTATCTTGGGAATTGTGCCAAATGTCCTTGGGGCCCATAAATTCTGCATTTTTTGTGTCCACTATCAGTGGTACAGCCTTCTCCTCAGGCTTTGTTAAACTCCTCTGAGGTCCGAGATCACTGAAGCATGTCCATCCCTAAACGTTACCAAGGCAATTCTACCAACAAGTAATTTGCTTTTCTAGCACATGGACATCACTTAGAGCTTGTTAGTTGCTATCTGTTTCATGGATTAAATCTCTGTTCTTGTTGATTAGGTTTGAAAATATACAAAGATCAAGCATCAAAGAACATCCTTTCTTAAGAAAACTTTTACATTTCCACGTTTTGCAATGCTGTCAGTCCCTCTTAATAGTAAATGTGTATCACTGTGAATGCAGGTGATAAAAGCTGCTGTAGAAATGACAAAGAGAGGTTGAGTTTTCAGTCTTATATTAAAATTAATTTCCTTTTGTGACAACTGAATTTCCATCTGTGAAGCAGTACATGGGAATGTATGTCCATAATTCCAACTTCACGTCTGCCTCAAAACATGTTGTTGTGACTCATTTTGAAAGCGTAAAAGCTGTCAAATGGGCCAACTGCTGATGTTGGGTACATCTGTAATCAAAATGGCAACACTGGCTCAGGCCGAAGAGCAATCCCCCTCTGTGTCCTCTGTCCAGTTGTGGCCAGCACTGGAGCTGAGAGAAAAATAAAAGCCATTTAAGACGCTTTCTCTCAAATGCTTTTGTGGAGTTTGCCAAGTGTTCAGGGGCTTCCTGAACCACAGATTAATTCTTGAATCGTGTGTGTTGGTCACTACTTCCATTTAGTTGTGCAATTTTTCGTAGGAGCCCATTTACGTTGTTGTTCTTCATAGACTCCTCTGGCAACGAGTTCTGCGAGCTAATTATTTTCTCTAAGAAGGGAAATTTTAAATTTTCTTACCTGATACTTTCAAATGATCTCTCCCTAACATTTATACTGGGCAGAGTGGTGACTAGTCTTTCACAATTTGCTGTTCCCTGGACATCCGTGATTTTGCAGATTTTACTCCTTCAGTTTTAGAAGCTGAGGAGATCCAGTGCATCAGTTTAGTCTGTTTAGTCTGTTTCGTGGGTCCTGAGGGAGGCAATCTGCACATGCTTCACCTGATGGGGACATGTAACTGTCCATCATTGCAGGATAACTGCTTGGACACTTCTTTCTCTGTCTAACAAAGGCAGCAGTTGTGATCTTTAGGTATAGTATGCATTACTGCCTTTTATCTTACCAAAATTATTTTTGCTGGTTTTATTATTTTCTTAGTTTCTTAATACTACTGTTTTTGAAAACTTGTTTTCTCTAGTGCTGTTTAACTTGATGAATATTACTAGTACGTTCAAAAAACCAAACTGGAAATAGAAAAATTATTTATTCCAAGTTGTTGCTTTTTATTATTGTAGAACATTTTGGTACACACTGTCTTTGCATTGACTTTGAGATTTTAAAATATGTAAAGCTATTTACTTAAACAAATTATATTTTTTCCTGTGCCTTAATTATTTATGGAATGTCTGCACACAGATCTTCTCTTTTTTTTTTTTTTTCCAGTTATGCTGAGCAGCTGTTCTTGAAAAAGTAGGTTTATAAACTGTATTTTCATGTTTGCTTTTACTAATCACTTTAAAGGTAAAATGTTGTAATTTATAACCATGTAACAAAGCTTGCCAGCTGGGTATTTGTTTTACGTCTGGAAAGAAACAGACCTTTTAATGAAAACTTTTGACAAACTCCAAAAAAGGAAAAGCTCCATTAGAAAGGAGCAGTGTTTTATACTGCTGGGATTTCTATTTATATTGGCTCAGATCTTCATGTGGTGGACATGACTGCTGGAGTAGGGGCTATATTTTGTTACTGTGCTGGAGAAGTCAAGTGCTGTGTTTTTGTGAGTACTTGCATGCTTTGCTGCCTGCTTTGGCTGTTCCTGTTAAAGAAATCCATACAGATCTCTGCCAAGCATGTGGAATGCTTTTGAGGCAAGAAATACTTCTGGCCCAACAGGGTCATTAGTTGCCCGTTTGTGATATGTGATCAAATCTCAGCCCACTGTTTGCCCTGGGAGTTTGAGAGCTCTAGGAGGGTCTGTGGCACATCCAGGTGGGCTCAATATGGGAAAATGTCATTTTCTCTAATGCAAATGAAACATGCCAGTGTTGAAGGAGAATCGAAGTTATTCTGAAATAAATACATAAAATACGTGTATATACAATAGAATGATGATATCCCCTTGATAAAGAGGCTGCTGACCCTTCAGATGCAAATGTATGATAGTTTTCACATTAAATATTGAGACAGTAATATTTCAGATGTGCTCTAAACCTAGCTCAAGCCTGAAAAGCCTATACATATTTTACAGCTAGTTGATTTTTGTTCCTCTTTTCCAGTGGTCCCAAGGTGTTATCTCCATTGGAGTCCTGAGCAGGTACTCACTGTTCATGAGAGTGGTGCTGCACATCAAGGATTGAGAATCTGATTTACTTCCCTCCATTTTTTTCTGTCAAAAAAGGGAAACCTAAGACTAGGTCAAAAAGTCAGTGTACCATTTTGGTCTTTCTGTTTGTGGATACAAATATTTGATGGCACTTGTGTCGTGAGGCATTACCATGCACTTTAACTTTCTCACAGAATCCTGCTTCATCAATAAACTTCATGTGGTCATCTTTGGCTGGGTTTTTAAATGGACTTTTTGATTGCAACAGATGCAATGAAAAATGAGAATTGTTCTTCCATCTCAAATGCCAGTTGGATAAAAAATTTGACCCATAAAATCACAAATTTTTGATCTGCCTATTTGTTTTTCCTCTACATATACTCCTTTAACCCATTTCCAGTGTAAGAAAAATAATTCATTGCTAATGCTTGCAAAACATTTTAGATAATATGTTCAGAAATAGGATGTATCTGTTCTTCCTTTTGGAGTGGTTATGGGAATGTGTGATATGGAAAATACTTTTTTGGAAGGGAGAGGTATGGAATGAACTCTTACAGTGCTGTGGCCTCCTGGATGCTGCTGCTGCTGTTTTTGCTGGGGGCTGAGCTGTAACAAGTTCCCAGGGAGGCAGTCTGATCTGGTTCTCAGCTTTGCATTAAGCAGACTAATGTGCATCCAACTTAACACTGGAAGCTTAACATCTTTGTGAAGTGTTCCAGCTGTCTAACCCCAAAGGAGCAGAAATGCAGAAAAGTGTAGAATAGAGCTGCTTGATAAGTTACTTGATTTGAAAGCAGAATGTCTGCTGTTCAGCTTTAAGATACGCTACTAGGAAAACACTTTAAATCACAACTTTCAACATAAGCAGGTTACAAATGTGCATATACTTTATTTATCTTTAAAAATTACTGTTCTCAATAATTTTGGAGAGAGAAGACCTTGCTACAAAAATTTTCTCCTGTGAAAATATACAGAATGATTGATGCTACTGGTATATTATTTGATTCTAATAATAAAACATTTTGTGTTGCCCATATTGTTATGTGAATTCCTCAGTGGAAAAATTGGAAGTGGAGTAGGAACCAGAGCTACTGGTACAGATCACTGATACCATTAAGGAAATGAATGATTCTGCCCAAAGTGGGCAATTGCTCAAAAAACAGATGTTTCTAAATATTTAAAAATTCTTTTGGAAGTCGTTGCAAAGCATATTACAGTGTTGATTGCTGCTGTGTAACATGTGCTTTAGCCAGCCCTGCTGATGAATAACTGCAAAATTTAGACCCAGATTATTTTAGGAAAAAGGTAAATATTTTTGTTGGAGATAATGCTGGAAATCTCTGACATAATTTGACATGGTTTTTTTTAGAAAACCATTTCTACCAAATAGATTAATAGTGAGTCATGTAGAGGAGCTTATACCATCTGTATAATCACAGCCACAGACCAAAGGTAGTATCAGCTCTTTTCAAATCAGTGGTCTTCTGCTTAATGCTCCTTTCCCCCATAATAATCTCCAAATTCGAAGAATTCCTAGAAGTTTTGCATTTATCTCTTAATAGGACTGCAAAATCCTGCACTACAGTACATTGTTCCTTGTGAACTGAACGCTGTGGACCAGAGAGTCAGACAGCAAACCTGGCAAATTTTCGTAGCAATGTTGTCTCTCGTAAGTTTCTTGGGGAAGGAGACTTGTGCCAACACATTTCTGTGGTATCTACACATGTATTTACTTATGAAATGTTAACTCACAGATCAGGACACCTAATTCTTTAGCTCTGTAGGAAGATGTAATTGTTATCCCTTATCAAAGTAATTTCCTTCCTGTCACAAGGGAGCTGATGGCTGTCAAGAGTATGCTCTGCAAGTATGCAAGAGCAGAGAGCAGACCTCTCGTGTACAGTGTAGTGGCATTTGTTACTGCTATTAATAGTTCATGGGAATGGTCTGCAGCAGCTACTAGCCTTTTTTGAAAAAGGTAGAATTGCGTACAGAAAACACAATTCCAGTTATTCTAAAAGTTTTGGAAGCACTGAACTAGGATCATTGCCTTTTGAATACTGAGTACTAAGGAAGGTCTGGCTGTCCAGACAACACAGATTATATATTTCTTATTTTCTTGGGTAGGACAGCCTCACAGTTTGCCCACAAGTTGGGTTATTTGTGGCTTTTCTAGCAGCTGGAAGGTTAGAGTATCTGTCAGTGCAGCTACACATAGGTAATATGACAGTAGTATCTCAGTCTGCCTGTTTGAGGCTTGCAACGAGCAACTGAGATGTGCATCCTTCTTAAATGCTAAACGTCAACCTTTAATGATCCAAGCTTTTCTAACAAGTTTATTTTATTTGTTTTCAGGGATGACAATAAAATAAAGAGACAAGATATCCCAGCACGTTGTGATCTTCACTGCTGTAAGGATGTGCCCGTAAGAAATGGCCTTATTGGGCAAAAGCCACCCTCTATCAGCCCCGAGAGACTGAAGGATTTTGGTGAGGAGGATTACCTGAACGGGGATGTGAAGACCTGGGAAATGAAGATAGTGAGCCGAAATGAGGAGTTACTTAGGGATGCCCTTTCCTGCCTTCCTCAGCCAAGCAGTAGGACCAGCCTGGCAAGCTGTAACAAGCTGATTCGATTTGAAGACATTAGTGCAGCAGCCTTCAAAATCCAGTGTGGTGTTCAGAAAACCCCCTGCATGGTAGGGAGTCTTTATGGTTTTGTATTCTCTCAATGTTTCTTTTCTTCTTCCTTATGAAAGTTGATCAGAAATGAAGGAAGAGTATGGGAGAATTGTAGCAGATAAATCTATGTAAGAAGACTCATGTTCATTTTAGCTGTATTTAACTGTCAATAATAATTTTATTCTTACCTGTTTACGCTAACCTAAATCCTCAAAGATTGCAGTGACCTGTAAACAAAGGATAAACCACATTAGGCATAGACCTAATGCACTGTGGTATTATGCTCCCAGTGAAAAACTCCTGCCACAAGGAACCTGAGTTGGAGGTGGCAGACTACCAGTGTTTGGGTAACTCTTGTGGGAGGGTCTGGCTTGGAACCAGCCCTCATATTTGGAGAGTTTGAAGATACAGATTTCCCTTTTCAGTCGGGCTAGCCAGGAAGGGCTGGATATCTTCCGTAACCAGGTGTTTCTGCCACAGGTGTCTTCAGCAAAATAAGGATGGTAAGACAGACACACACAAACATGTGCACCTGCCGATCACTCTAGGTATAGAAATGACTGAGATACTCCCATCAATGTACAAGATCTGCTAAATCATAACAGAAGTACAGTGGCAAGCTGTACTGTATTTCCACACGTTTGCATCGTGTATTTCTACTGCCGGAAGCTCTTCAAGAAGGCTTCTCTGGGCACTCTCTGGCTAATCTCCTCTTTTCCTTTTGGTGGGTGAAAAGAGTGTCTTTGCTATACGGCAATTCCGAGCAGCAGCCCCAAATCACACTCTCAATGAATTTTTGTGGATTGTTTTTCTGGCATGCACAGGTAAAGGACCTTGCAATCTTAGTCCCTGCTTGGGGTTGGCAGTCCCTGGAGTGAAGTGGTTGCATCCTCAAGGTGCAGTAGTTGTCCTCACTCGCAGATGATGCCTTCTGATCCAGAGACATCGTAACTACTTCCAGTATGGTTTTTTAGCCTAGCATTCCCAAAATAAGGATAGATGGGCTTTTTATAGTATATTACTGAGGAAGTGTGTTTTGTGTCAAAGGACAAGGTACAAGACAGTTTGTGGCTGTAAGGTAGCACAAAAGATTTGGCCGGAATGCAGGGAAGTTTTGGTTAGGGTAGAGTCAATTTTCTTCACAGTAGCTGGTATAGGTCTGTGTTTTGGATTTGTGATGAAAATATTGTTGGTAATACAGAGATGTTTTTGTTACTGCTGAGCAGCTCTTACAGAGTCAAGATGTTTTCTGTTCCTCACTCCTACCCACCAGTGAGAAGACTGGGGGTGTACAAGGAGTTGGCAGGGGTCACAGCTGGAACTGCTGACCCCAGCTGACCCAAGGGACGTACTGTACCATATGACACCTTGTTCAGCAACAAAATTAGGGCAAAAGTTGGCTGGAGGCCTGTGGCTCAGGGTCTGGCTGGTCATCAGCTGGCTGGTGGTGAGCAATTGTTTTCAATTGCGTAAGTTGTCTTTCTTGGATCTTATTTATCTCTCTCTGTTATTTTCCTTTTAATTATGTTGTTGTTATTGTTATTTATTTATTTATTCTTACTAACTGTTCTTATCTCAACCCATGAAATTTCTCACTTTTACTCTTCCAATTCTCACCTCCCCCAGAGCACAGGGGGAGGGAAATGAGCAAGTGGTAGGATGCTGTTTAGTTGCCAGATGAGGTTAAACCATGACACCCCTCAGCTTAAGTAGCTCCTTTCTCCTGGGTGCCCCTGGCAAATTTATACAACCCAGTTGTATCTCCTTTCTGCATTTACTGTGTCAAACTAAACAGTCTCACTTTCTTTAGTCTTTTTTTATGAACTATGCTTTTAAAATTATCAGAATAGTGGAATACCTATATCCATATAAAAACCTGTACATTTTAGTGTGTAAATAGCCTATGACTGTTGTTATTCAAAGTAAAGTTCCTGCAGAAGTGTTAGTGCATTTCATGCATTGATTCAAAAGCAAAGAGTGGTGTCAAGGAAAACACAGAAAACCTTTAACTCATCATTGAGAGCCTCTTTCAAGGACTTTTATTTAGATTAAAAGGTGAGTGTGACTATAATCCATTCAGTTAATTGAAGGGAGAAACACTTTGCGGGGTGATTCCTAATCTGCAGGTAAGACCATGGATGGAGCTCCCAGTTTCCTTAGACAGGAGCTTTCCTTGGAGCTGAGATATGGCATCATGAGTGAAGTGTGACATGTCAAAGAGGTAGTGAGCATAAGAAAACAAGGAACTGACATTAAACTGGACACCTGGCTTGGCTGCTGACGAAGGAGATGTAAGGGTTGTGTTGTGCTAGCTTTGTGAGGCCAGAGGGAGGCTATGCTGTGTGTTGTACATTAGACGTGGTATCTGCAGTCCTTAGATAAGATCACGGTGACTAAAGGGAAACCTTACACGCTGGTTAAATGAGTCTTATGAGGTCACACATCAGGTCAGGTCAGCTGAAAATAGCACTGATGCTTGCTTTTTTAGAAGTAATTGCTATATTTAGGCTATGTGAAAAAAGCCTTAGTTAAAGGAAGATGAAAAGGATAACTTAAAATACTAAGTATCAAAATTAAAGAAAATAATCAATCTAAAGTACACCACCCTTGTGGTGAAGAGTGACTTAATGACATAGTTTTAAATGTAGGATACTTAGCAACTTTATTATTCACAGGATTCATCTCCTTAAATCCTTTTTCTGATTGTTCGCTCTAGAATCCAAGATTCTCTACAAAAACAAGTATGGTATCTGAAGAAATCGTAGCATTTCTTTTATAGTGTTCTTGTTCTATTTTGCATAGGCATTCTCCATAGATTAGGATGTTTAGGATATAAACTATTATCCTATTAAGGTACTAAGCACTTTCCATTGTTTCAGTTCTGCAGCCAGATTTGCAAAGGAGCAGCAAGTGGTAGATCTTATGTCATTATTTTCAGAAGCAAAATAGAGAATCTGGCCCCACCTATGGGTGAGAAACTTAACATACGCTTGTAAATCCACTAAAAAGCCTTGAAACGTTCACCTGAAACATGTAGTTTAACTGAATACTTTAAAGCAAGTATCTGTTTCAGATATATTTAGTTTATATAAATTCACTTGGAGGGTCCCACAGTCTGAAAAACACGTCGGTACATGTTAGTGTATACACGATACATTGTATGTATGGCACCACCAGATATTGCTTGAGATAAATATTTTATCGTGCTGTTTTTGAATCCGCCTCACTTTGTGACTTATCTTAAACGAGGACTTGATCCCCTAAATCACCAGGGCCTCATCTGCTTTGGCAGCCAATGGAGGAGATGGAGCCAATTCTGAAATAAAGCTGCAGTAAGCCTGGGGAGCTGGCACCCACAGCCTCACTGCAGCTCCATTGCGTAAGTTATCTTGTGTAACACTCTTGGTTTAGTGAATATGGTAATAGGAAATTACTATGTTGATACATGCTGGGAGTGCCTTATTGTAAAACTTAACAAATATTTGCCAGTAAAAATTCAAAAATCATGCACTTGGGCAGTGTATCACATGTAATTTGCTTGCTAATTCCCCTCAGCTCAGACATCCTTTCTATTGCAAACACTAAGCTTTTCCAAACAGCTGCTGCTTACACTTGCAGTCCTGGAAAATAGTTTATTTATTATTTCCATCTTTCTTTGAATAAGCAATGTCTTTACTTATAGTCTACTGGCCTTAGGATGCAAAATAGATGACGTTCAGTAGTGAATCTGTGGCAGAAACCATAGCAGAGCCATAATGGGGCCCAAGGAGGAATTTTCTGATGGCTTTTGTATCTATTAGATGATGACCTTATTTTTTGGGTATTTAATATCCAGTCCTGGCAAGTGCTCGAAGCATGGGTTTTGAGATAATTGAAAATATTTATTTTAATGCCTGTGTTTGAACAGTAAGACCCAAGCAAGTGCTGTTTCCAGAGTTCTTAATGGCATGTGTTCCATGTTTCTCTGCTGTGAGCTTGAAAGTCACTTCTATAAACCAGAAGGACCGGTAGGTAACAACACACTGTCATGTATGTCTAAAGAAACAGATGACAGATTTTACTTCTTGTAGTTCATACATAGTAGAATTCATGCCTCAACAGGCAACTGATGGGGTGTGGGAGATTTTCCTTAATAGTAGATATATTACCATAAAATTATTTATCTATTCCAGTATTCTAGGCTATCCAAGCAGTATGGGATGGACATCTACCTGAAGAAGGAGTTCCTCCAGTACACGGGGTCTGTGAAGGAACGGGGTGTACTTTACCTTCTGATGTCATTGCCTCAGGTAGAGCAAAATGTCAGCATTCAAAAAGAACTAGATTAGTTCTGCTTCACAAAAATGGAGCAGAGTTGGAGATAAATTTACTTCTAATTTCCATGGAATCACAGTGTTTCTTGTCTTTAGAATCATTGTACTGAACACAGCATGTAAACACAGGTCTGAATGTAAAATACTACTTTATTTACAATTGGCTGATCTGCTGGTGAAATTCTTAATGTTTTAAACAAAAGCGTGCAAAATGGAAACATCAGCATTTTCCTGTGGCATTTAGATGCAAGTGTTTTTATGTGTACTGTGGTTCTGATATGTTGAAACCACCAAACTCATGAGTGATGATGAAATTGAATTACAATGAGTGATGACAAGGATCTAGATCACCAATTGATTTTGTAATGAATTTCAGTATTCTTACATGAATAGCTTGTTTATCATTTGTCACAGGAGGTTATTGAGTCTCTGCAGCAATAATTGTTATAATAGGCATGAGACAGCAGCCCAGAGCAGTGGTTATTCCTGCCTTTCGTAATAATATAAATTAAATCTTCTCTTCAAAGGAAGATTGAAATGAAATAATTTCATACAGGCAGAGCGGAGATATCGGCTCTGAGGGACCAGATATCAGCTCTTCTTTGCTCAGTTTGAGTTTTTCAGCTCTTTCCAATGGAACAAGAATTTAACCCAGAGGAGTGCAGGCACAGGGATTGATCTTGTGCTGTTTTAGCTATGTGTGCAAATCCTGAGATCATACCAGACATGCATATACTGTACCATAATATCACTATTCAGTCAGCTAGTACAGGGCAAAAAGGAAATCAGATCATGAGAACGATCCAGGATCATAAGGGACAACTATGTGACACTATATCATGTGCAATAAGCAACCCTGTTTTTCAGGAGCAGCAAAGAAAAGGGGTGATCGTGGCTTCGGACAGTAACTTTTCCATGGCTGTTGCTTACCACGCCTCAGAGCTCCGTATTCCCGTGTTTGTCATCATGCCCACCAGCACGGCTCCGGCCAGGGTGAGGATGTGCCGCGAGTACGGTGCCATGGTCATATCCTACGGCACTACGGCTAAGGATTCCCAGGTGCACGCAAGGAGGCTGGCGCAGGAGAATGGTTACCTCTACCTCGAAGAGTAAGTGAAAGCCAGGCTCGTTAGAAAGATCTGATTATGTGCTTGCACAGCTCTGCAAAAACAGTTAGTTTCATTAAAATGTTATCATAGCTCGTCAAAATGCTCCTCTTACCTGGAATATGGACAGTTACACGTTCCCAGGCACAAATCATGTCTTTCTGTAACAGCTGCAGATGGGGACCAAAAGGAAACACTCTTCTCTTCCCCTAAAATAAGGCAGACTTTGTGATTAGGGATTTCTATGGGCTAATATGATAGTGGCTATAGCTTAATTATTTAGGACCTCTGTCAGAAAGCATTAAGGCTAGTGTTCATTTCTGGTCTCTCTGTTTCAAGTTAGGTGGGTAAAGGTTAATCTTTAATGCAAAGGATTCAGTGGGATAATGTGGAGCAAGAAAAGGTTAAGGCTCTAAGATTTTCACATATCTGGTGTAAGGAACAAAACTGATACTGCCTTAAAAAAAGATTATTAAGAGGCTATTTCACACATACATTTAAAGTAGCTAAGGATGAGCATAAATCTAAATTTGAACTATTTGAGGTCACTGGACAACACAGATCTAACAAAAACATGAATGAGATAAGACAGGCAAAAATACTTAGAACTGATACATTTTCCCTTTTCTCTTTAATCTCTGTAGCCTCATGCATTTCTGCTCCCTCCCCTCCTTTTTTTTTTAACCTTTCTTCAAGAAGGGTTTCCAAAAGCACAGAGGGGTGAATCATTAACAGTGGTCCCTCAGATGCAATGAACTGGAATGTTATTCTCCCCCTACCATTGCTGCTTCTGTGTGGGCTTCATCCCGCTCTTGGTGTTTGTATGGCATCTTCTGCAGTGGATGCACATTCCCCTCCAGCTCCCAGGCACTGCTGCCTTAAACACAGTAATAATGAGTGCTGGTGCTTGGAAAGAAGATCCCAGAATGAACAGAACAGAGGAAGTCCTCGCTTCTTTCCCAGCTGCTGTACTGGGAAGGCAATACTACAACCTGCACTGTTCAACTCTTCTGTCAGCTCTGCCAGCAGCCAGTGACACACAGGGCTGGTTCGTGTGCCTGGTCTGCCACCATGGGCACAGTCTTGTCCCAGACTGGGATTTTTGGTGGGGAATGAGGTGTCCTAAATCCCAAAGAATTTTATACAGTTTTAGGCTCCTTTGAAAATCACAGTTTTCCATAACATCGTGATTTTCAAATATCTGTCAGCCATTTTTCAATGGATATGTTAACTTCCAGCTGGCTTGCATCAGCTATCACATTCGCACATAAGAACTACATTATTTTATTGTAATTTGATGTTTAATCTTCCCTTCTCCTCAAATAACGATTTAAGTTACATAAGGTAGATATTGTCCAGGTTCATGAAGCTCCAGGGACAATGCATGTGTAGGACTTCAGCATCCAACACTGAGGAACTCTAAATGTACACACTACCATTGATAGTATTAAAGCACTCTGATTTATTTCAGGTTTCAGGATACAAGAAACAGTTATTCTATCTGTGGCTATGTTTAATTAAAACCTCGTAGATGCAATTTTTCACTGAAAACAAAAAAAAAAAAAAAAAGGAAAAAACCTCCACTGCAATTGTGAGCCTTTTCACAATAGGATGTCTGAAAAATATTTTGTTAGGTGTAGACTGGGAGAGATTTCCCAGTGTAGTGTGGGCCTTTATGGATAGCTAATCTTCTCCAGTGTGGGTCTGACACATTCTTTGTCGCTTGCCAAAGCTGGTCGTAAAATACCAGCTGATATCCCAAGTGTCAGAGTGGAACTTCCGAAATGCCATTTTATTTTAGTTTAATTCTAGCTTGCATAAAATCCCTAGCAATTTGGTCTCTGGGTCTCCTCACCCAGTAATTCATTCTGCCCTTCCTGAAGTAGGCATTACGTGACTGTCGTTGGCAATGCCCCGCAGCTCAGTGTGTCATTGTCAGCTCTTCCCATTTCTTGAGTGCAATTAAAATACCGTGTCATGAAAATGACTATGCAAGAATTCAAATAGGTGAAGGACACTTTTTACCCAGCTGCAGCTTCCTGGGAAATCCCAGGAAGGAAATGTGATTTTTTGAATTGGAATTCAATCATTTAGTCTCCCTAATTGCTGCCTAGGTGCCATGAAATTTTTACTAACTATAGGGCTCAGGACCTCATTATAAACGCAATGTGACTATTGCCAATAACTAACTCAGTACCTCTGTGAGGATGTGAGAAGGATTCCTTGGTGAATCAGAGAGGGAAGAGTGCTGCAGACTGAATTATGCACCTTCCTTCCTTGGCAGCCCATTTTTCTCTTGTGTAACTCCCTATTTAAATGCTGATCAAACCTGGTCATTTGTGATCTGGTCAGTCTGTTACTCTATCCACAGACTCTGAGCTCTTTACTTGGAACAGATGGGAACGGAGCCTTCTACCTGATACACCAAAACTTCATTGGAAAACTGAGGCCTGACAGCCCATCTTTGATTGCTGATGTATGACACATTTCAGAAGGCAAATATCCAAGTTTCTAGCTCTAGCTCAGAAATGCTTGTTTCAGTCTACAGTCTCTAGATTTATCTGCCCTGTTCCCTCATTTTACCTCAATGGCATGTGATACTCAGAGATATGTTTGCTTTCATAAAGCAAAAGTTATCAGTCACAATGCAAGGAAATTCACCCATTTTATTATAAAAGCTGAAGTCTGATCAGTGAACTCATGTTTCACCTGGATGTTAGCAAGGAAAACATGATGATCTGAAATATTTATTGAAGTTGCTAACAGCTCTCCATACCCAGAGCAGTCTCATTGGGACAATTTTCAGTTGTGAGAGAAGCTTTATTCCTACACTGAATATCCCAAGCCTTCATTCATGTTTGCAGCTTCCTGTGTACCCCATGTAACCATGGCAGGGATAGCTCCATACTCTTGGATCTGAATCTTCTTTGGGAATAAGGCTTCAGAATTGTTCAGGAGGTTAGTGATATATTTTGTCACATATAAGAAGAATGAGAGAGCTCCTTCAGTACCTTGATAAAGACAATAAATACAAGGATTCAGTTACCCATCCCACTATGATTTCTTGCCTTAGCCTTTGGCTGTGCTACAGGAGTGGAAGTTCATTAATCCCATCCTTTCTTATGTAGTTATATAGACCCTTGCCCTGAGGAATTTTCTGTGTCCTGATATATAGGTGAGGTAACTTCTCTAGGGCCTTGCTCTCCTTCTTGCAGGAATTCTCTGCACCAATGCTGAACCTCTCTGTGCCTGTCTAACAGTAATAAAAACAGCTTCCTAGTACCCAAACATCCTTGGGTCAAGCAAATCACGTACAGTCATTGGATCTACAATTCTGTTTTCCACAAAAAGAAGAACATACAGAGAGAGCTCGTATTTCTTTTCTTATATATAGTTCCACATTTACGTCATTGCTAGTTTATAAATAAAATGCAAACCAGCTTTTAGAAATAGATCTAAGTCACTCATGTGACTGTATAGTGGAGTTTTCTTCAATTTTTTTGATGCTGCTTCTCCCTATTCTTTCTATTACGTTTGCCTGAAAGTATTTTACCAGTGAGTATTTTGGCATGACTAAATGCTTTGCTTACCCTTCCAGAGTCTTCCAGAGTAATGCAAAGGTATCAGATACTGGCCCTGGACTATGGACAACTCCAGCAATCTGTTTGGTATTTGTGAAGTTGAACACATAGCTTAAATCTCCTGAAAATTTCCATTCATCACAAACACTAAATCCACTGATAAGTAAAGAGGAGGAGATTTCTTTTTGAGGCTTTGCTTCTGGTTTGGACTGCAACATCTAAATTTTATGGAACTGAAGGAGGTGATGGCAATGGAAACATGACTTGTCTCTGCCAGCTCTGTAAACACCTGAAAATAAGTGTTAAGTGCTCTTCAGTCTGAAGACCTTTTGAGGGCTTGTCTACAGCACAAGTTTTCTCCCAGTAGGTAGCAGCATGTGATGGTCTATCTGATGGCACTGTCCTGTTGCATCACCTCCTCCCCTCATGTGCTGCTGATTTACTCCCATATTTATCTTTTTCTGCTGAACAATGTCTTGAAAGTAGTAGATTGAATTATTACTGTACTGACAACTGTGACCCCTGCTGATGTGTGCCGTTCCTTCCCACAGGGAGGACAGTGCTGTCTACCTGTCAGGCCTGGGCACCGTGGGGCTGGAGATGTACGAGCAGGTGCCAAAGCTGGACGCAGTGATTTTCCCTGCAGGAGGCCACTGCGGCTTGCTGGCAGGGTCAGCTGCTGCACTCAAACACCTCAACCCACGTATTTCTATAATTGTAAGTTGCCTTTCACCCCTTAAGTGTTGCATTTGGGTGGCCTTCACCACAGCTGTTCACAAAAGACACTGGTATCTAGTGACACTTGCGGAGACTGCAGATGCTGGGGACAGGAGCTGTCTGATCTGAGGACTTTGCCTCAGAGAAGACCCTGTAAGAACCAGGGAAGTTCCTGTCCCTTGGCTATCTGGCTGGATTTAAGAGAAAAGTGTGGGAAGACTTTTCCAAAGCAAATAAAATCCAGTTCTGTGTTTTGAAGTAAGTTTGTACTGGAAAAATTTGGTCCTAAGTAAGCCACAGAATAAGTTTAGTGGTAGCATTGTTTTGCAACTTGAAATTAATTGTTAATTTGAAGAAGAAACTTTCTGTAGGTTTTGCTGTCTACTTTGGTGGTGTGTGTGTATATATATATATATATATATATGGTGGTCTATTCTGTTATAACTGGTTCTATAAAAAAGTGACAACATCTCTCCTCCTCAGGGAGTTGAGTCTGAAAGTTTCCCAGTATTGCAACAGTCCTTAAAAGCTGGCCACCCAACTGAAGACCAGGCCTGCAACAATCATCACTTCTATGGAGGTGAGAAAATGCAGTATTCTTTTGGAGGTAAAGTAAAGGTTGTAACAGATTTCTCCAACTATATTATTTTCTTGTTATTTCAGTTCAAACGTATTTTAAGGGAATTCTCTGAAGAGTCAGAATTTAGTTCAAATTGTAACAGCAACTTCTGCCACATTTTCCCCCATCATCCTGATGGGGTACAATACTATTTCCAGTGTACATGAATACTTAGAAATATGAGAGTATTTATCTGAACATTGTGCTCACAGTGTAGCGTCTAAACCAGTGAAATCACTGGGAAAGCTCTTGTGTAAAAGACTAATTTGTGACAAGGCAGGAAAATGATGCAGTGCTTAAATATTTAGGCACAAAGCTGTTCTCAGAACAACAGTGTTTATAAGTGGTACAGTTGTTTCCATATCATTTGCCAAAAAAAACTCAACCGTTAAGCAATTTAAGAGCATTCTGTTTGCCTGATGTTCAAATCTCTGGAAGTTTTGGATTAAGTGAGAGTTTTGTAAGAAACTTCTAATTTCTCTTGATAAGCTCTGCCTGTGTCTGCCCTCTTAGCCAACTGTCCTGCTGGAGCTAACGAGCCCAGTGCCGAGCTCGGGTCTCCTCCTCTTCAAGCCTCGTTGAAGAGTCAAAAGCACTGGGCTGCAGGGTCATTCTCACATTGCAACAATGCCAGTGAAGTATCAGAATTTTATTGCAGGTGTCCAAAATGGCAAAATCTTCTTGTGACATTTGCTCTTTCATTACCAAACACATTTCTGTTACATGAAAGAATCAAGCAACTTAAGGTCATGTAACAGCAGTGTGCTGCACTCATTAAGGGCACAAACCAGCCAGGACTCTAAAAAATGTTGAATATGTCTAGAGCAGCCAACTTCGTGTTTTTGTCTTTTGAAATCTGCAGATGTGAGCGGAGTTTGCTTTGGCAGCAATTCTTTGCAGCTGACTGGGAAGCTTGTGGATAAAGTTGTTGCTGTGAGGTAGGTGAAGAAAAACAGTGAAATGAATAATACTGGATGAACATAGTTGTATTTGAAAAATGTGCTGTACCACCAGGGTATGGTGGTTCTGGATGTGCAGTGGGGAGAGCAGGTTGGCAGGAGCTGCCATCATGCAGAGTCTGTGGGAGCATGGTGATGGGGTACCTTTCCTTCCAAGAGGGGCACTGACGACATTGAACCCAGACCTACATACCATAGAATCACAGAGTATCACAAATTGGAAGAGAGCCATGAAGGATCATGAAGTCAAACTCCCTGCTCCTCGCAGGACTACCTAAAACTAAGTGATATGACTAAAAGTGTTGTCCAGACTGACCCCTTGGCCAAAACTTGATCTGCCACCACTCCCTGGTCATGCTCTGGGTGTAAAACTTGTCCTTGTGTTCTACAACACTTGAAGATAGCCCTTGACAAACCTCTTCTGAAGTTTCACAAAAAGACACAGTTTGTGAAATATACTTAGTATAGGATTTAGGTAATATTTCTAGTAAAAAAGCCATCCTGTCTTTCAGTTAATAATGAGCCTGAGATGTACATTCACCCCCAGTAGCACAGTGTTCTGTAACACCACCTTGGGGTCATCTCTATCTGAGAGGATGGCAAGAACCCTGTTACATATACATGTATTATCTTTAGGAGCTGTTTTGATTTGATTTGTTTTGACCCAAGTCTCTTGCTTTCAGGGAGGAGGACATCCTCATTTCAATGCTGAGACTGCTGGAGTATGAGCGAGCCACGGTTGATGCAGAAGGGGCCATTGGACTTGCAGCATTGGTGGCAGGGAAGCTGCCTGAGTTAAAGGGTAAAAGGTACAGCAGCTATTGCAAACAGGGAACTGTGGAAAAGCATGGGATTGAGCACCTTGGTCCCAGGAAATGGTGAAAAGCTACTTGTTCTGTGGGTCATAAAGCAGTTCCTGCCCCTGAACTGGCAAGGGGCTCATCGGTGGCAGAAACTTCAGACTGACTAGACCAGTTGCAGGTGGTAAGATTGTGTTGAACCAGACAAATGCCAGCCTGCAGACCTGACAAATCTCATCCCTTCCTCGATTCTCAGATGTTTGGGGGAAAGGCAGTTACAGCTCCACGAGGTATTGTCACACTTGCTGTCGCTGTTGAGACGGGTCATGACACACATACACACTGACAGCTTCAGGCAAAGAGCTCATCTTTGATACCACACAGCATCTTTTATAGTTTCTTAGCTGTTTACATAATTTTGAAGCACAACAAGCCTAATTCAACCAGTCACTGTACACCACTAGGTGAACACAGGATAATCATGCAGGATGTTTTCCTTCCTCTAATTCAGCAATGCCTCTTTCCCATGGTCTTTCTCTAGCAGAAGTAACAGGCCTGAGCCATGATTTTACAAAGGCAACAAGGCCTTCATTTTATAAGGTTTTACCTAAATGCCACAACCTGCCAGGATGATATCCTGCTCTTGTCAGCTTGTTGTGTCCTCTCATTCCACTTGTGGAATCCAGCCCTGTCTGTGGTGGGACAGGAGCTAGGCTGTCTGCTGCAGTTGCCCAGTGGCACCTGCCTCCCAGTCCTGAGAAATGTCCACATAGTCAGAGGGATTATCCTTGTGCTTAATGTTGAATGTGTGGGCAAGTGCTGCTGATGCCTTAGGTTTTAACTTTTATATTTTTCAAATTCTGTGTTTCCCAGTGTGTAATTCTGAAGTTTCTTGTAGCTTGGTAGCTGCTCTCCTAGGCCAGATAAGACACAACAAAGCTTCTCTGAGCTTGCTATTCAAGGACACTCACATTGTCCTAGGCCCAAAAAGTGTAAACTAAGGCCCCTAGAGAGGTGGAGAAGATGAAGAAATTACATCATTAGCTAAATTTTTAATTGGTGAATTTATGTTGATATGCAAGTGAACCAAACCTATAAAAGTGTGAAGAACTCGTGACCTGTCGTCCATCTTGGGGTCCATTTTTGGAAGTAGACTCTGGCTCCCCAGGGTGTACCTTCAAAGGCTTTTCAAATAAATATCTACCTTTATTCCCTCACTCCTGTCTAGTCTCTGTTTCTAGCTAGCCACTCAAGGCATCACTGCCTTGCCTCTCAGTTTGAGCACTCAGCACTTAAGTGGATTGAACCTTGGCTCAGGTCATAGTCCAGACTGTATTTAAATTTACATGCCCTTAAGACAAAACAAAATTTCTAGTGCACAGCATTGTACACTGAAATACTGCTGAGGCAATTCTTCAGAAGAGGCTGACAGAGAACACACAGAGCAGCAACACTTTTCAGTATAAAATAAAAGGGAAAATTCGAGGGTTTGGTCTCAAAGAGGTTAGGTTTGACTCTGCGGAGAGAGATTTTCATAGACTAATCATATGGCTCTTTACTTGCTCTTCAAAAATTTCTGCACTCATTTTTCAGGGTTTTGATGAATTTAATCAATGGTTACAGAAAGCCTTGAACATACATATTGTCTGTTCAGTAAGAGGCTGAAACTTAGAACTTCCAGGGGAGAATTACGTCAAATTTTTGAAACTTGAAACCAAGACCTACAATTCTCCAGCTAATTATCTCTAACAAAACTCAAGTCTCCAGGAAATTCAAAATGAAAACAACACTTCAGACCAACAAATGCAGCCAGCTTCTAGGCCTCCCCTACCTGCTCACAATGGATACTGAGAGCCAGGAGCCCTCTGACAAATAATACTTGGTGAGGGAGGGTTCTAGCAGACCTTAGGCTAATATTGATACAGTGTTTCTGATTTATGGTTCCTTTACATGGGCAAGTGCAAATCAAAACTCCTGTTTTTCTGTCTGTTTTCAGAGTGGCAGTTGTTATATGCAGCGGAAACCTGGAATTACATTTGCTGCAGCGGTGCATAGCTCATGCCCTGACCCTCGATAACAGAGTGTGCAGATTTTCCCTTGTGATCTCCGACTGCCCAGGAGACATGTCAAAGCTACTGGAGTTTTTGGCTCGGGAAGAAGCAAGGTAAATCAGATTAATAGTTGGGAAATACAATCACAGAATAGCAGAAAGATTATTAAAGATTGGGAAGTGTTTCCAAGAGTCTCTGAAGCCAAGTCTGTAAGTAACTAATTAATCAAAAGCTTTTGACTTGTTATATTGCAGAAAAGTTTTTATTTCCTTCATTTTTGTTCTAATCTGAGAACATGTTTGTAGTGTAGAATTGTGTCTAATTCAGAGAGAAGCAAAATTAGTTACTCTCCAAACACTTACAGAAACTCTTGCAGTTACAGGGGGTTGTTGTGATCTCTAACTTGTCCCTGTTTGATCTAGAGTTCTGGATATCAAACAAGAACGCACATTTGTGACGTCTGAGCTTTTCACTGTCGAGGTAAGATGAGATGCCATTTCTGTTTCTCTAATAGTACTGGCCTCCCCTGCTTTATTGTGTTTTCCTGTGTCTCTTTATGCCTACGTTGAAGAAGTCCAACAGAGTGTGCACAGTGTCAGAGATGGTTTCCTCTGTGTTATACAGCTTCTTGCCAAACACTTAGCAGGCGTATAAACAACACAGGACCAGTTTTACCTGCTGTTGCAACACCCTGGTGAAATTCTCCAGGTCTTGTATTGCCCTGTTGCTGTTCTGAACCCTCCTGACATGTGTGGCAGGGTGCTGGAGGAGGTGAGCAAGCTGCAGCATCCGTCCAGAACTTGAAGAGCCAGCTGTGTAGGCTGGCTGTAATTGTCTGACATTTGCCTTAAAGCAATGTAGAGAACACCCTTACTCTTAAGGAATCCTGGTTTTTAACTAGGGCCTCAGTTTTGTCTCTTATCCACCAAGAGCACAGAGGCAAGTCATTATTCCTTTGCTGAGTATTGGATGCAGTAAGAGTGAAGAGGTGTTACCAGCTTGTGGTGTCTCTTAAAAGGACCATTTGTCTCACAGCATATCTCTTATCTCAACTGGTTTGGCAAAGGCAAAGGCGTGGCCCTACTGATTTCATGCTATTGCCGTCCAGGTCCAACCTGGCTTCGTTTGTGAAACCTCAGGTGGAAGTCAAATTAGAGATCTTTTCTAAACAGGCTCATAATTGGGGTGCAGAAATGTTACTGGGTAAGCAAGTTCTCTGATTTTGTCCTTTACATTTAATTTCCCACCTGGATGCAGAAGCCTGCTTAGTATTTTCACTTGCAGATGTAAAGAAGGGGTAGATTAAAGATCTCTATAGTACATGATACCATCAGTTCTCTCAAGCATCGAGGGCTTACCCCACATTGTTCTGCAGTGTGCCATAATGATAGGCCAGCTCACTGCTTTGGGTGACTTGCAGATAACGTGACACTCGCTGCACGAGGTGGATAAATCCCTCTGACTAACTTCGCTCTGGAAACCCTTTTCATTGAAGGCTAGATCCAACAAACCCTGCAACTCTTCTGAAATTTTCAATGCCATTTTTATGGAGTGAGGCTTGTAGCTTTTATTAACGCTATTAAGCAAATTAAATGAAATCTATTGTCTTAGGTGGAGTATTTTTGGGGGTTTTTTTTAGTTTTCAGTAAGTACGGGCCCTGAGTGAAAAGAGTGCCATGTACTATTCTCTGCACTTTAAACACAATGTATTTTCACTGTCCACTTCAAGAATCTGACAGTGTTGCACTACAAAAAGGTTGAGAGGAATTTCCATCCCTGAATAATTTAATTGGATATTGGATTTGCATGATGGCTTTTAATCAGTCTAGGAGAGGCTACTGGATAATTAGATGTGAAGTACAAAGGAGTGACCCAGACCTACAGACCTCTGCAGGCAGCTCTATCTGATGACATCTAGTGAATTGTGAAGCTTTCTTTGAAAATTAAAATGCATGTAGTAAAAAAGGGCAAAATACAGAGTTTATATGTAAGCATCAAAATCAATTTGCTCTATCCGGACACAGGAAAAAATGCATATTTTCGTATTAAAATTAATACATGTGAGGATATTTTATTTTTTTCTTTCTTGTTTCTAAGAGCCAAAGACCTGTGTCATCAAAGTATTTTAAGCATTTGTTGTGTAAATCACAGCACATAAAATTAAGCATGAATTTAAACCTGGATCAAAACCCAAAATTACTATCTTGTGTTGTACTGGTGGTAGTAACAAGAAAGGCACTGCAGCTATACCCATTTCATTCTGACTCTAATGTGTACTTTTGACTGTGGATATAGGTTAGGTGTGTGGCAGAACAGAACAGCAAGCATAGATGCTGATTTGAAACACTAAATCTGTCCTGTCGAGATTCTTGCCTTAGTATTTAATCATCCTTTTAGATTTACCCTTTTATTTCCAAAGAAGAGAAACTTGGCTTCTAGTCACTTATCAGGATGATAAAGCTGCTTTGGTTGGGGCTTTTTTTCATTCTAGTGAAAAACTTCTCTGGGTTAGTGTTTGTTCTAGTGCACATGTGGAACACTCTGTGGGAAGATCCTTTCTGGTAGTCTGATTTCATGAAATAGTAAGGGCTTTCTAAAACGAAATTTTATGTTCAAACTACACTTCTGGGAAAAAAATTTTGGGACATTTTAATTACAAAAATAAGAATTTGGGTTTTTTCACTAAAAAATAAGGAAGGAATATGTCTATATTAGATGAAAAAGTGCCTTGTGCAAAGGGATCAGATGCTTGTGTTCCTTGCAACAATATGGGAGTTTCTTTAGGATTCTGCCTGCTCATCCCTCCAGTTTAGATTCTCTTCCCTTGTGACTCATTCTGGATTTCTTTCTTGCAGAGGACTACACCCTAATTCACTCTTACCTGACTGGTTAGCAAACTACTTCCGAAGTCCCTGTGTTGAAATAGATAACTCTCAGCAAATCAGACAAATAACTGGTTTGGTAGGCTTCATGTTTTACAGCTGTTGAAGGAGGTTAGACGATGGGAAATATCTAGGCAGAAAAAAGATCGAGCTAATGAACAAAATCATCTAATATCACCAATTAACTGGATACAGAGATCTAAAAAACTACACAAATCATGGCGGGAAGCTACATATGCTTCTGTGAACTTCTTTGTTCTCCGTCAGAAATATTCCTCAGGTTCAACTGGGACAATTTATCACTTAAATTGCTTCCATCTGTAAACCGCTTTAAAACCAGTTAAGTCCCTTTAATTTCATATTACTATTGACTCAGAGAGAAGTCAGTGAGCAAAATCAATAAGCCACTTAATAAGGTAAGGACGTTCTTTGCTATGAAGTAGATCAGCAGCTTGTCTGCTTAATGAGTGTCTAAATTTTGGACTCATGCAACATTGTTGAAAAAAAGTATCTTTGAGTTCATCAGTTCTCTAGGAAAGTCTTCTCACCACTGAAACTACAGCATAATCAAACTGGCAGGTCCAGGAGGGTTCTGCAGGGTCTTGAATAGCCCCAACAGCTTTTCAGTGAGTGGCTTTTACATTGCAGTGGTGGCAGTGCTCCCTCTGACCTCACTCCTGTCTGATGTTATGGGTTGTCTGGTCTGTTCACTTCAAACCTCTCGGGAGCTTCACTATGCTGTGGTTTTGAAGAACTTAGAGGAGACCATCTGTAAAAAGAACATCCACCACATTACTTGTCCCTCGTCTGTGCAAGAATATGCTGTCATAAATCAAATATTTGCTTTTCTTTTCAGTAACATTGCACATTCTCCCAGTGGTGCTGGAATTCCTGGCTTTATGTGGTGTAATACCTATTTTTCTCATACAGTTCATTCACCTCAGGTCAGAATTCAATAAATTATTTTAGTCTGCTATGGTCAATTTGAATAAATTTGTTTGGCCAACTTGCATTTTGTAAAGGCTGGAAAGGAATATTTTGGATTGGAGTCCCCAGTTGCCAACATATTCCCTGTTACTGCCCTGTGAAGCAAATAGGGAGGAGCAGGCAGCTGTACAGCTACAATGTGCAGAAGGATGCTATAATTCCTAAAGCATTTCCTGCATGACTCTGGGCAAGGCTCTTTTTCCATGTGCAGTTCCCGTACTGCAAAATGGAGGCACTGGGAGTGGGAAGTTCAGCACTCCCTTTCTTCTGAGGCTCTCCAGAAGCATTCGCTCATGTTCTCTGATGGCATTCCACTGCAGCCTGTGGTACAGAGTGGCCTGCTCCAGCTGGGGAGTTAGAGCTGGCTCTGGGAGGGCCCGAGTGTCCCTGTGGGATCATTACCTGCCTTGTGCAATGCGGCCCTCGCTTGTTCCTGCTCGTGCTCACCCACCTGAATGCACCAGTTGCCAAAAGATAAGGGCTCAGGTTGCACAACCAGCTGAGAGCTGCTGCACTCTTTCTCAAGCATTCCATTGCTGTGACCTTGAGGACAATCTGACAGCTGATCCTCAAACCATCAACTGAGCTGCTGTTACCAAATAATCTGTAATGTGAAGTAACCTACACTGGGTGTTTACCAAATAATTCAGAAAATTGCCCAGTTGTTGATTTTTTAAAAAGAAACCCATTTTTCTAAATATAGAACTGAAACCAGTGTATATAAATAAAGTTTTCACTCCTAACTCCAGTGACTTTCATGCAAACAAACCTATAATGTTGCTAAATGTGGTGTATCATGAATACTAAATTATGCAAATCCTACAACAACAGCATAAGGAAATACGATGAATATGATTTATAGAATTAAAGAAGCAGGATACAAAGGCTCAATGGATGATTCACAGACATAAAGAACTGCACTAGTGATTTAGGATTAGCTTTACATGGAGCCTGGAAAAGCACAAAAGACTGAAATCTTTTGATTCAGCAGGACTACTCACATTTCCTCTGCTCTCTAACATTGGCTCCGCATGTCCACCCACTGTATTTATTTGCACACACAACCTACAGATAATAGGCATCAGGGAGCTGAGAGGCATGCCAAATTAATTTTTAAAACCTAGGAAAATATGATCTAAAAGGAGAAGTGCTTCCATTATGAGAACTTGCAGTTAAAAGGAGTAGAGGTGCCCAGCCTATTCAGCACAGAACTTTGCAACTTTCTTCCTTTTCTGAAGTTATGAAATTTCCTCTCTTTGAAATCAGTGTAATTCCTATGAGTGTTTGAATTTATGCATCTGGATTTTGGTGTTGCACAGTAATAACTTGTGATCAATTTTTTCCTTTATTTTGTTTTTTTAGCCTTTGTCTTGCTCCCTCAATTATTTCTAGTCATTAAACAAAACCCACAAGCCATCAATATTCAGTGAAATCTCTTCTGTCTTTAATTACTTGTAGGCCTGCTCTGAAAAAAACTTATAGGTTGACTAATCCCTTTGGCTGGAACATATCTTTAGATTACCTGCCACAAGGAATGGAACCTTAAATGCAGTAAAAGATCCATCTGACTGGTTATTTTAATGGTCTTGCTGGACCAGACAATTATTTATTTATTTATTTATTTAATTAATTAATTAATCCAGCAAAGATATTATGTGTAGGAGAGAAATTCATAAAATGCACTCTGTTGTGGGTGGTTTTGTGGGGTTTTTGATACACAGAAAAGAAAGGTGTGCTGTGCATAGGTGGCCCTGCAGCCAACAAGGGCTCTGCAGGTTCAAAAATCCCATGTATAGTTCTGAGGGCTTATCAGTATGAAATAAATTTAAAGTAAATTTTTCTCTAGTTGTCATAGGTTATCTTGCCTGGTGTACAAGAAAGATCAGGCAATAGGTTCTGTCATTTGTTCTTAAAAAAGACCATTTGGGGGCACTTACTCTTAGGTCATCGATAGCTATGCAACCTCCTATAGTGAGTAACTGTGGGGTGCTTCTTCATCCCGCATAAATATAACCTCATAAACCTCCCCATGAACGTGAGGAGTGCCCTCTTGGACACTCACGTAAATGATGCTTCCCAGGTGAAGCAAGCAAGAGAGAGCAGTTTGTGAAAGTAAAACTGCAGTGTAAATTGTCTTGATCTAAGCAAGAAACGAAATTGTTGCCTTCCTTGCTGCTGAGATCTGAACCTGCCCTGAGCTGTTGTGTTATTCTCTCTTCAATCCTGCTGGGAGCAAACATTCTCTATTCCTCTCTTTGACAACTCTGAAAAATCAGGTGACTTTCTGGAGTTGTTATCACTGCTGTGCTGTTACTACTCTTATGATACACTACAGCATTGTATCTCCCATATCAGCTGCTGGATGTGGTACATGCACAGGGTTTATCCAACCTGTTCTCAAGCTCTCTGGCTCCAGTCTAGTGAGGTCTGCCTGGTTTCCATCATGAGCAGAAAGGAAAGGGCAGAGACGATAATTAGCCATAAATCAAAATGCTTCCCCATGCTTGCTCCCAGGGCAGAGCAACTGCTTGCTGCCAGACATTCAAGGCTGAATCTGTCAAGTCCAGATTGGTTCTAAGGGCAGCAAGTGATTTACTCAGGACAAAACAGGCATGATTGCTGTGGAAGGGGGGAAATGTTGCTTTTTTTAAATTACAGACTCCATGAGAGATGAGTGTGTCCTCTTGAAGATATGATTGCAAAGCTTTAGGGATTTTATATGAACCAGGGAATGGAAAATGGGTGTTTGGTACATTGGTGTTCTCAGATACTTTTCCCAATCATTGTGTTCTCTCCTCTTTCCTCATTATTATTTGTCCTCTATGACTGTCCTTCTCTTGAGACTAAATCCCACTTTATTGAAGAAGAAAGAAATTAGCATCTAATTTACATTCCAAAGAACCAAACAAATAGAACTATGTTCAGTACAAGAGGCAAAGAATTACAAGACCAGATCAGAAATGTAGCTTATTTCATGATGGATATTTGAAAAGCTGTAGCTGGTTTTCTAATTAAGTGAGTTATGGCTGTCTAGAATAACTTGGAGTGTTAGTGTTTTATCTTTTCATTGAACAGTGTTGCTATGTGTTTATTGTTATTTGAAGACAGTTCCAGAAAACATGAATTCAAGGCTCTTATTTAGAAATGTCATTGTAAACATATTTGAGTATTTTTTGCCTTGTTGCTTTCTAAAAAGGATGCAGCTCTGATAGGAACATTTTAACAGAGCGTGCCTGGAGCAGCGCACCATCAGGTTATCATGCTTGTTGTTTTCTGCTCTCTGGAGATTTGCCTGCTAGTGAGTTATCATGAGTCTTTTCCTTGCTAGATTTCCATGTTTCTGTGAGGTCTTTTTTCCATGTGGCACTTTTAACACCAGTGATAATTCCAGCAGGGCCAGCAGTGATGGAAGTTAGGAGTCTAATACTGTGAAGTATAATTTTCCTTCCGCACCTTCACGTTAGTGCTTCATCTTTGCTAGTGCCCAGGCTTTCAAGTGATGGGGCAGAGATGTGAGTATGCAAAAAGGAGAGATTATAGAAAAATTGAAAAAATGCCGTTGAAGTTTTTCTCTTCGGTGGCTACATGACAGGATTTCAATAGTACTCGTGGAGGAAAGTGAAGAATTAAAAAAAATTATCAAGATTAGTTTTGCCTGAGTTTAGTTTTATATAGCAGCAGAACAACCATAAAAGAAAACTAGAGGTGATGCAATAAGCAAACAAAAATCAGAATGAAGCAAGAAGGTGTGTGAGAAGTGAAACCAGCCAAAATACTGCAGAGGTGATAAAGAACTGGGGGATAACTTTATGAGAGAGAAGAGAAGGAGAATATAAAAAACTTGAAGGATTGAGGTACTGGAACAAATACTTGCTAGAAATATGGAAATATGCTGAGATAAGAGCCAGAGGTGGGTGAGGTGGCAGCAATGCCACGTACATACCCCAGGGAACGGAAAAGAGAAGCTACTAACAGATGTCTTCAGGGAGGCCAAGAGCAGACAAGTACCTTGCCCAGGAGCCAGCAGAGGATCAGCCTCTCTTATTTAAACTTTGAAGGCAATAAAGTAGGGCTTTTGGAAGGTTTTATGTCATGCAGATGGGCTGGAAGAACCCCAGATGTCTGCAGTGTCAGTTTTCTTACCTGTATAGACAGTGGATGTGAGGTCCAGGGTTTTTATGTTGAACTGATTGTTTTTATGAGCCTGTTTTAGCATTAAGTTGGAAATCACTTTGTCTGAGATTGCTGCCATGCCATCAGGAATGGTCCTAATTCTTTTTCCAGGTCATCTGCACTGTGGAGACCAGAGACAAGATCCACACAGCCCAGCTGAGGAATGCGCTCCTGGAACGCTACCCCAGAACTGCCTGGACTGAGCGGTGACGGGCACAGCGCGTGGCGGGGCACGAGGGCCTCGGACAAGGATTCCACAGAGCCCCAGTCTGGAGGCTTTCACAACAAATACCATCTTTCAAAGCTGAACAGTTAGCAAATAGTTTCAGGATATTTTATTTCCTGCTCAAAATGTAGTAAATGTCTTTGGGAAAAGAAGTTAAACTCAAAACTTTAGCTTAGCTAGGGGAAACTCTTAGTCTCTGCTGGTGTTGGAATTCCATAATTCGTTATCACCTGGATTTTAGCTACTTTGTAGAATCCAATGATATTCCGTAAACAAACAAGGAGAAGACATTTCTTTTTACATCTGAATATAGACCTCCAAAAGGTCTTTTGATTTTGATGCCCCTTGTTAAAGTAATACAGCTCCTTCTGCTGAACCTAGCCGCACTACAAGCACAGAAATTTTCTGTTTCCAAGCCAGAAGCAGTTTTCTGTTTGCTAAATCTGCTTCAGGAGGTGAATACATGTGTGTCGGGTTGAACACACTTCTGTTCTGATCTTTGCTACCATGTGAGGAAAAATTATGCTGAAAGAAGGTGATTTAACACAGACAGAAAAACCCTTGGAAGATAAAAGCCAATATAATATTAATTTTTCCCCAAGAGAAAATGATCCTATTTGCAAAATAAAATTCCAGAATATTTTGCAGAAATTGAAAAAAAGTATTGAGTATGGTTAGACCTCATAAACAGCACACAGATGTATTTCTTCCCCCTGCTTTTGGAGACTTGGTATAAAAAATAGCATATAAACTGGCTTGTGTTTCTATATAAAAGGGGTCTCTGTACCCATATGAATTTTGTAGTTAGCATTCCACTGATCATCTTAGCCTGTCTAAAACAGACTGTATCCATCTCACCTGACAGATTAAGTGCACTGTTAATAGTGACATATATTTAAATGTTAATAGCCATGTTAATAGGCAAAGGCAGTGCTGGGAGAAGAGGAAGCCTAAGTCTTAGGCACATGGCTAATGCAATTAACAAAGAACACATTGACCTAAATACCATCTTTATCACTACTGGCAGAGACCAACTAATAATAAAACAGAGTGGGATGGCGAGAAATGTAAAAGAAGTTCAGGCCCTCTTCTGAATGTGCACACAACACAGTTGTGCCTTTCCATTTGGGCAGAATTTAACTTAAGCTCTTGGAAGACCTCATCGCACCTTCCAGTACCTAGAGGAAAGCTGGATGAGGCGTGGGACAAGGGGCAATGGCTTTAAAGTCAAAGAGGGCAGATTTAGATCAGGTATTAGGAAGAAATGCTTTACTGTGAGGGTGGTGAGGCACTGACACAGGTTACCCAGAAAAGTTATGGATGCCCCATCCCTGGAAGGATTCCTGGTCACGTTGGTTGGGGCTTTGAGCAACCTGGTCTAGTGAAAAGAACTCCATGGCAGGGAGATTGGAACTAAATGATCTTTGAGGTCCCTTCCGACCCAAACCATTCTGTGGTTCTATGATCCATCTCTGTAGCTTACGCAGGCAAGATGAGATGAGGAGGGCAGCATTATGGCTGTCTCTGCAGTATTACTTTTCTGGAAATACTCTGTTTTCTCCTTCCTGTTGGGGTTCACAAAGGAGCAGGAGGAGAGAGTCCCAAAAATGGTGGACAAAAAATAGAAGCTTCCAGATCTGGTCTGTTTTTGGAAGGACCATATTAGTTTGCATATGGAACTAAAAATTATTGATGTCCCAATGGTTAGTTTTGTTCCCTTCTTGCCGTCCGGAATGATGGGTATAGGCCTTGGTGCTGTACATCACAGCCTGTCAGACACAACTCCTTTCTCCACTGTCAGAAGAGTTTAAGAAATCTGTATAGAAATAGATGACAGACTCCATATTACACACTTGCTACTTCCATTGGAACAAGAAATGAACCACATCATAGAGCAGATCTGGGTATGTAAACCCACTATAGGTAAGGGTCTAATTACCCTCTCAGGTGTTTTGGCAAAAGTCTCAGGAGATTTTGAGGATGTCTCAGGTACCTACTTAAGAAAAAACCAGAACTTTACAACCAAAGTTTTCAGTAGTGGCCAACAGGTTCTGCTGTCTGGATACTTAGTTTATAATTTTGTATTATTCTGGACTTTATTGTTCTAGAAGCTCAGAGCATTAACAACTTCTTTCCTAATGAGTGGGAACTGCATTGGGCAAGTCTTCACAAACCTGGACGAGAAGATGTAGCAGACAGAGCAATCAAAAATCAATGCACTTGAAATCACTGTATGATTTTGGAAATGTGTTTGGGGTGGGGGGAAGGAAGGTGATGACCAGAAGGTACTTAAAATGTCAAACATGATATTTGAAGTTTGGTTTTATTTTTATTGTTTTAAGAATAAACATACTTTAAAGTGTAAATCACTTTGCAGTGATAAACACTTTATATGTAAATGTAATAATACCAGAGGTTTTTTTCATTCTCTATTGCCTTTATTCAAGTCTCATTGGCTTAAAAGATAAAATGAAGATCTTCCAAGGGAAAAAAAAACTCCTTAAAATGAAACATTTAAATTAAATGCAATTGGAAAGAATAGTGAAATACCCATACTGCTAACCTTTTCCTTTTCAAATTATGAAACATTATTAGATCTATGGCAGTTCAAGGATCCAATAATGTGGTTTTGAATGTTTTATTTAAATAAGTATTTTTTTATCGTGTTCTTATGTACCTTGAAAAATAACTTTAATGATTACATAAAAATTTCTCTAATGGTTAAATCAGCAAAATATTAATCTAAGCATTGTATTTATTTGAAAAATAATTAAAATTATGCTATGCCACCTCAGCAATGAAAGATTTGTCATTCTCTTGTGTGATACTGATAGCAGCCTCACTTAAAAAAATCAGAGTTAATATTTTTCTTTTATCTGTCATTGACACTGACTCAAAATCCACATCATTCCTGCAAGGGGGGAGCTCTGAGCTGCCAGGGAGGAGAGTCCAGCTGGGCGGGATGGCTGCTCTGGCCCTGTGGAGTGGAGTGGAGTGGGGAGGTGCCTGGCCTGCTCCCCAGTACGGTGCCAGTCCAGCACGGACTGTCCTCCCT
The DNA here is from genome assembly GCA_013397175.1 of Platysteira castanea. Taxonomy (NCBI): domain Eukaryota; kingdom Metazoa; phylum Chordata; class Aves; order Passeriformes; genus Platysteira; species Platysteira castanea. The sequence goes on from VYXC01001355.1 coordinate 81,686, forward strand.
GGCACAGAACGAGGTGCAGCTTCTTGCGCCGGGCCTCGGCTGTGCCTGGCTGTGTTCCTGGGCAGGATGCAGGGCCTGTGTGCTGGGCTGGGCTCAGGGGGGTGAGGGAAGTCCATGGGATCAGCTCTCAGAGATTCTCATCACAGTCATCGCAAACTTTGGGGAACCAGTCCTTCAGTTCCACGGTGCAGCAAACCACGGGCTAGAATGCACAGTCTTGTGTCCAGCGGCACGAGATGCCTCAACCCAGGTAGTTCCACTGGGGCTGAGCCACTTAGCCTTGGGAGCTGTCCTAAGCACACACCGCTTGTCAGGGGCACAGCACTACTTCTTCCCAGGACTGAGGCAAGCCAGGTGTATCTTTAATTGAAACAAAATCTCTTCCCAAATTGATTCCTCAATTTCTTCAGCCAGGTCCTGTTAGCTGGGGATTGACATCTAAATCTCTGCCAGTAGATGTTTTTGCAGCACCAGGAGCAGTTCATCTCCCCATGCAGGTGGTGTGTCCTCACAGGCAGCACCTTGCCTTCCGGCCTCCTGCCGAATTCACGGATTGGGGGATTCACCATCTCCGCATCCCACAACGCAGTAAGTGCATTTGACATGTTGCTGTTAAACTTTGCTAGACCCAAACACAGGCCTGTGGTTTACTGAAGGGAAAAGGAAACTGCAGTGCCTTGGGGTTGGGCTGTGATTCCTGCCGGTCATTTATTTGATGGCCTCGGTTCCCCTGTCACTTTCTCTGCTGTTTGTTTACCATAAGCAGTCTGCCACGTGTAGGGTATTGACTTTGTAGAGTTTTCTTCTATTACAAACCTTTGCTTTCATGTGCTCCCAACCTTTTGCTACATCTCAAAGGAGAAGGAATCCTGTACGTTGTGCCCTCCTGAGCTAATGAATTTCCCATTGTTCAAAAGCACTTATTTATTTATTTATTTTTTAAAAAGCTGCAGCAAAAACTGGTGGCATTATTTGGTAAATAATAAAATACGAATGTTTTGGAGTAATGTCAGTAAGGATCAACATCCCGTACAGCTAAGCCCATAGAGCCTGTTAGTCTGAAGAAAGGAAGAGTCCTTAAGGGGCAGAGCCAGATCAGTCACACCTGAGTGCCTTGACACAAAGGCTACGAGGGGCTTGTCCTGTGCTGTTGATGTCTGAAAGCTCCTCTGAGGGTACTCTGATTTACTTCTGATTTACTTGCCTGGTGTGGCGGGGTGCAGGGGCAGATTGCAACTATGAAAAAACCCTATCCTTCAAACTTCTGGAATTTTGGAGAAAGACATGATTTTCCTTTTGGTAGAATGTCTAGAGTGTCTTTAGAAGGACATTTTAAATTGTGTGATTTCTAAACTTGGCAAATTGGTCACCCTCTGTATTCCCTCAAGGGGCACCTGAATGTTTTTTTTTGTGAAAATGGTCTCAAAGAATGCTGATCAGTGATGTAATAATGTTCCTTATGCCTCTCTTTCTCCCTCTCCCTTTCTTCCCCTCACGCATGTGCTGTAGGTGTGTTTGGAGTTGCAGGGGCCATGTAAGGTCTAGTACAGTATGTGGATTTTGCCATATTATTACTGCTCTTCTGAGGAGCAGGAGTGAAGGAAGTACTGAGGGATTTTGTATCTTTTGCTTTCAACAAGCTGTGGTAATTTCTTGAGCTGTTCATGTAGCTCTTGCATGCAGAGACTGGACCAAAATGCCCACAACCAACAGACTGTGGGACCTCAAAGATCTTGCCTATAGTGGCCAAATTCACTGCAGACTCCATGGCAGTGACCAAATTTCCCCAGCTTCACCAAGGCTCTATTGCTCTTCAGGGGACCAGCTGCCCGGCCCCAGAGCAAATTAAATGTCCTTAATTAACCAACACTTGGGTATTTCCAAAGGCTGGCTCAGTCAACTCCTGTTGTATTTAAAAAATCTAGGTCAGCATGAAAAAGAGGCAAAGCAAGAAAACATATTGAGATTCTGAGAAAAGTTTTTCATCACTCCCTTACAAAAATGAGCTACAGCCCTGAAGGCTTTAGAAGTAGCTCTTGAAAATGGGTGGGAGACCTCTCACTGGCTCTGTTCAGGTTCAGCAGTGTTTCTGAGCTGATGCTGCATATCCCAATTTACATATCCAGACCTCCTCAACAGAGCTTGATTCGAGCGGTGGTTTGCCAAACACGCTGATCTGGATTACTTGTCTTTAAGGAGTAAATTACACTCATTTCCATATATCATGATTTAATGGTGAAAAAATATATAGGTAGTTTCTTTGTTTTCTTCTGAAACAAAGCTACCAAGCAATCACAGCATAAAAGTGCTGTTTTAAGTGATGGGGTTATTTGTGACTTGTATGGAATTATTTCTTTTGATCTCCAGTGCAGATCAAATAAATAATGAATGGGGATGGTTTTTTTATATGTCTAGAAAAACAGGCATGGTTGCTTTAAATTTTCTTGGCATCTACTTTACATTGTTAATATAATGCATTCCCAGTCTTGCACATAAGCTTTCATAGCACGGGTTGGTTTTTTTTCTTGTTTCCAATTTGAAATGGATGCCTAACAGCATTTACTTTTCAGTGCTGTCACCAGCCTGTCAGAAAAATCCATCCTGAAAAACCTTTATCAATGTCAGCTTAGCGTTCTTGGTGATTTACCTTCTTATTTAGTGGTGTTTTTCAAAAGTTAAAGCTCTTCTGTGTGTTTCATTGGGGTTTCCTTTCAATGGGAAGCGACATTTTGAAATATTTTGTTACAGTGAACTACTTCAATTTGCAAGTGTTTTCCTTTGGCATGCAGGGTGGGTTGGGTGTTGATGGGGCTGGTTTGACACCCAGCCCAGCCTTTGGGAACACAGGGTACACTGCTGTTGCTCTGCCCTTCTGTTGTGGAAAGGGCATTTTGATTGCAGGGGAAGGAGTTGCTCTAAGTAATTAAGAGTAATCTTTTATTGTTGCTATTGGAATAGCCTGGAGAAATGCTTTATGCCTGCTGTAACCAGCAGCGTTGCCAAAGAGCCTGTAGCCGGAAATGTGTCTGTGAGCTGAGTGAGGTGCCAACCTGGATTTGTGCTCCTGCTGGCTTTTTAAAATAATTTTTTAACGTATTAAGGATATGTTTAACTTACTGGGATGTTGAAGACGCTATAAACAGTTATTCAGAAATGGTACCTCAATATTGTTTTCAGTCTTGTCACGCTGTGGGTTTCTTCCTTTTCCTCAAGGCCCGTCAGCATTGCTCAGCCCATGCTTCTCAGGTTTGCAGTTGGGATCTCATTGTGAAACCTCCAAAACTTTAGCAAACAGGCATCTGTGCTGTTTACACCTCTGGGACAGAGGCTGATGGCAAACACTGGTTGGTTTTTGTTTGGGTTTTTCTTTTTGGTTTGGAGAGAAAGTGTCTGAAGGTAGATGAAGACCTGGTAGCTGCATTTCTAAAATCTTTGATAAGTGATGCCCAACAACCTCTGTGCAGAAAGCTGCTGAAATCTCTCATGCTAAACAAAAATCCCAGAGAGCCTTCAAAAAATGCTGCTGATAGCAGTGTCTGGCTAGAATTTGTCCTAACTTGGTCATATTTTTTAACTAAGGCAGTACATACCTTTTTCTACCATAGTTTCATATAGCTTCCTTGGGCTGTACTGAGGAAGCTTTGCCACTGCCTGTCTAAAAGGAAGCCCATGCAATTAGGTGAAATCCAACAGGATGTGGGTAACTTCTGAGAGCTGTGATTACTTGTGCCACTCCAGAGCCCAGGGGAAGGGCTGAGGGTGAGCCTGCCAAGTGCCTGGAGTGCAGACTGGCCATGGGAGGGGAAGGCAGCGTAGTATCAGTGATGGGACTTACTCTGGAAAGCTGATCCAGTGTGTTCCAAGTGTGAACACTGATACTGGTGCAAAGAAGGTGTCTATGTACTTTTTATAGGCATTTTCTTTCTAGGATAAATTAAAAAAAAAAATCAACCAACTTCTTCACTTTTCAAAAATCTTTATTCCAGAGTCACAGACTAAGACAAAAGGTTACACAGTAAAATGTAGCTCAGGCTCTTGACACTTTAGTTTATTTCTAGCCACTAAATGAGTTTCTACTCTATAAAATGTTAAAGTTACCAGTTTGCCATTAAACAACAGAATAAACAAACCACCATTTCATACCCTTCAGTTCTCCACGCTTTTAGTACCCACTGAAAGCAAAAACTTTATGTGCCTGTGCTTGAATAAGGCTTCTCACAGCAAAGTATTACAGTCTGTAGGTACTGCACAAGGCACAAGGTTATTTGTTACTGCCTTGTGGAGCTCTTAGAGGTTAGAGAACAAACAACCTTTTCCTACCTTTCTTCCAGAACAGTCGCATGGCAAGTGGCACGGTAAAACTACTCCCCACACCAGGGTTAGTATTTTAAATAGTTATTCCTTTTAAAAGTGCTAAAACTACACACACTAAATTCTTGTTCAGATACTCAAAAGTAAAAGACAATCTGATGGAAGACTCACTACACATACCCAGAAAATTCTCTTCAGGGGTGCTTATGATGGTCTCTCAACCTTAGGTGTCAGAAGACCAGCATCTGGGCAACAGCAGTATATGTTTATTCACTACATCTAATTTCATTCCCAAATATCAGCTTTTCAGCTAGATTTTTGAATGATAATTTTTTCTTTCTTTCTTTGGATAATAAATTACTTCTAAAAAAAGCTGCCCTCAAAGCTACTTTATACTATAATAACTCATAACTTAAAATCTTCATTCAAAAGATGAGGTCATGCTGCATGAATTTTAAGGCACTTGTATTAAACCAAGTTAAAGTGCTTCATGTATCCAAGCTCACTGCACCTCAGCCTGAGCTGACACTTGTCTTTTCAACGTGCCTGCAGCAATACAGTGGTCTGTCCTTTGTGGAATAAAATAAGCAGACAAAACAAAGACCAGGCTTTAACAACAACAACAATGACAGTCCCATAGAGAAAATACAGGTAAATTTAAATCCTATTACAAAACAGGTGCAAGCTGCCTTGTGGCTCTCAATAACCCTCCCTGCTGTAGAAGAACAATTCTCCTCATGAAAAGGTAATTTATCAATCACTACTAGTAGCTGTCAGTGACAGGGTACATATGTCAAAACCTGCAGAGGAGCAACTTTTGGCTTCTTGCATAATAAATAGGATTGAAATTTGGCAGTGCCAAGACTGAAGGGCTGATTTTCTGCTCAACTATCCACAGGGCCCTGTAAATTATAATTGTGTTGCTTAGTAAGAGGAGAGTTGCTTGGGTAGAAGGCCACTGCATCATGCAGCAGGAACATAATTTAGCCAATTACAGTACCTAGACACGTATGTGGGGGTCTTTTCAGAAAAATGAGGATGAAGTATGTGAGAAGTGACTTCTTTCATTGTCTTCTAGTACTGCTTCTTGGCTGAAGGCTTGTAAGACACCAGGAGACCAAAGGAAGCGTATCCAAATAGAAGGGTCTGAACAAACCAATGGAACTGAACAGCCGGGTCAGTGATTCCTTTAGATCTGTAACATTAACAAAAACATTAAATATGCCAAACAACTTATGCTTCTGCAGGCTATACTGCTACTCGTAAAGTTAGATATCTCTACCCATCCTTTATATTCAGACTGGATTAGAACATTTCAGCTTAGCACAATAATTTCCATCTACTGAGACATTTCCTGTGCTAACTAAACATACTGGTTCTTGTGGTTTTAGGATTTTAAGCTATCTGCTGAAAAAAAGTTCTTTCAGACATTCTATGCATACAATTTCCTCAACAATATACAAATTGCAATCTCAGTCTATGCTATTTGAAATGACTTATCCCAGAAGTTGTGTACAAAGAACCAAGAAATTGGTTAATCAGGTCAACACCAATCTTAATACACAAGTCTGAATATAGTTTCTTGTTGACTGTGGTAGTCAAGGTAGACTGTATGCCGGCAGGGCAGAGACCTGACCATGACTGTGTGATGGGGGATGGAGAAGCACTGGTACCTGAATTTGGGGCTAGACAAAGGTAATGGGGCTGAAGACACTTCACTTGATTTATAAAGAAGAGACCTTCCTATGTTAGTTAGTTTTAACTTAATATATGTGACTTTTTCTATATGTTACAGAAAATGTCATTTTTTCCTCCACTTCATTGCTCTTGAGAAGTACTCCTACTGAAAGGAACAAGTATAAACATGACAGCAAACCCAAGGGATTTCACATTTCCAGTAAACAATTCCATCAGGCATAGCTGTGTTACAGCCCATCAGTGTACAAGGAGGCCCCTCTACTGACCATGGCTAGGACAGTTCAGCTTTCACTGCTCCACAGCCTCACACACACAAAATCATTGTCCCCCAAGCATTGATTACACAACGTTTCTAAATGTTCATTCTTAAATTGTCTTACCAGATATGAAAACCCTTTTTGTTTATAATCTCAGCTGCAGCTTTTTTAAATTAGTGCAGAAACTGGAGAACAAGGGCTTAAGAATTTTACCTGTTGCTACAAAGCAAGCTTAATGAATAGACCACTGCATATTGCATGCTGTATTGTATACAGCAATACCGGCCAAGAGCCAATGACAACGCTACTGCTGATTAACAAATTTGTATCTGAGTCCTCACAGCTTTGCCTTGTGCCTCCTTTGTGATGCTCCCAAGTAGACATCACTTTCAAATGAGTAAAAATAAATAGTGTTTGGTGCTCATAGAAGTACAGCTGTTAGATAATCTAAAGCAGCGCTCCTGATGAGATGATGATGGGCAGGCCACTTGTGCTCTTTTTTTTGTGGGTTTTAACACTACTCTGTAAAACTTCATTAGTTAAATTAATTACAATACACTCATTTGGTATGTTCATTGGTAGTCAAGTTTCCTCATCCTTAGAAGAATCATCTTAAGCCCAGATACCCATCCATCTGCACAATCAGACCCAAAGTTTTAACTTTAAAGCTACATAACTTAAAATGTGAGTCTCATAAACACAAAATTATTACTAACTCTCATTCTGAAGGCAGAGATCATTCATCCATATTCTACTAGCTTAAAAAAAACCTTATACAGAGTTCCATGAAACAAAACCCAGTTGCTTCCAAGAGCTGTTACCTGAGAAGCGTGGGACAGACAGCAGTGAATGACCCAAATGAAGTGGAAACCCATCACTTTTATCATGGCAAACAGACTGGCCACCTACTCTGCAGAGCGTGAGAACCAGTATCTACATTCTCTAAATTACTGCAAGCACAAGTCAAATGAACAGAAGGACAATGTGTTTGGACAGCACGCCTTTCCAGGTAAATTGTTATCCTAATACAGACTTAGTTGGCCTTGCTTGTATAGTCTGATTGGTTTGAGTATTTTATCCACTAACCTGCAGATACAAGTAGGTTTTAAACAGTCTCCAAATGAAAGTGTCCAATTGTGTTCTCACAATATAGACGCAATTGTTTAAGTGTGTAATTAACACTATCGCAATTCTGATGAGGTAAGATCTGATAAAATTGTAACACCTGAAGTTATCAGACTATTTCTACACTATCTCTTGTTCCCTCTGCCTCCTGAGCTGCAGTGTTACCCAGTGAACAAGGAGTTCCGAGGCTGCCACACAAGCTCTGGCAAACCTTGCTGCTGCCAGTTCTGCAAGCTGCCAGCCCTTGGTTTTGCTGCCCTGCAAGACAGTAACCACTGGAAGAATTGGCAGCAACCAGTTGTGGAGGACAGCAAACTATCACTGCACCAAGAATTTTACCAGTACCCTCTGAATTCATACTGCTACTGAGACCCACCAAAACCAGTCCGTAGCTAATGTCACTTGATTCAGAAATCCTTTGCAGAGAACCTAAGCTGGAGTCAGAGGAGGGAACAACTTACTGGCATAACTTAATACTGTAGAGGGCTTCCACCACGTGAATCAACCAGGATACCCAGAACCTGGTGGAAAGAAAACATGGTTTATTTTGTTGAAAATTAGGGCGAAGACTGTTGTATCCAAGATGCATTATGCAGAGAATATAAAACTGGAAGCACTGAAGCGACAACTTAGTTTAACCTAGAAAGGTTGGGGTGTTTTTCATCTTAAATAACCCCCATATGTGTGCACTTAAAAGAAAAGGAAGTCCACTGAGAAAATCAGAGCAACTGTAACTCGTGCAATAAGCCTCAACCCACTATGCCTCCAAAACGTTCAGCACTTAGATTAAGCCAAAAAGCCAAATGCTTAGTGAAAGCAGTACAACTTAATCTTAGTTAAGCATGCAAAATCTATCCTTTTACTTACACAAGTATTTTTAGTGGTCCTAATGTGCTCCTTAAGTTTTCACAGATTTAGTTCTATGAAAACAACTATATGTATAGATTCAGAATATATAATGTGACTTCATAAGCCACACTTGGCCTACAAATTTTTATATAGAAGCTTTTGAAGAAAAAAAGTTACACAGGATATTCAGGTAGGATCAATTCAATACCTTGCTAAAGCAAAAGATGCTCTGAGAGAATATGAGGGTTCTACGTGGTGCATGGTAAAATAAAGAAGAAAGCCTTACTGATTTCTGTCTTTACAGGAAGTCAGTGAGTTCAAGGAAATATTTTCCAGCTCTTTTGTTAATTAAAGTAACAAAACCTCAGTTTTGTGACTCAGGAAAACTTAGCACTATGCAGCTTGTTCAGCAGGTTATTTCTCATGTGGATCAGGATAAGTGAGTATCAGGGTAGAAAATGTTCTTTAATTGAAGCTGGAAAAAGAAGATTCTTAAAGAAAGAGTTGGATTGCTCAAGTAACAACTTTAGAAAAAACCCACTTTCAGTAGGTGGTACAAGTATAACTTTGAACTAATAACTGTCATCAAAAGTAGTATCTTAACATTTTTCCCTTTCTTGCTAAAACATCACTGATGCTGAATTCCAAGTTGAATTTTTAAATCATCAAACTGGTCTTAGCCTGTCTAGTCTTCTACATACTTATTACCCCACACCCTTAATTGTAATGAGCTTGAAAGGAGAGCTCTTTAAATCTAATTAACAACTGGGTTACAGAAAAGCTTGTTAACCCAGACTACGTACAAGAGTGAGAGAGAGGCAAAATAATTACACAGTCAAATATTACTTACGCGTAGCATACCCATTTGTGGTGGTGTTCCACTAAATAATTAAGGAAGGTACCAAATATTCCCAAATAACTATAAGGTATAGTTGAAGGAAAAAGTGTTACCCACTAAAAAAAGAAAAAAAACTTAGTTAGCTTACTTTAAGATAGAAGTACTATCAATTTAACCTTCAAAATAGCTTTATTTTTGCTCCCTCAACCCCCACGTCCATGGTGTAGGGCTCATTTATTCAAAGTACTTAAATTCTTTCATTCCATTAACATTCTCCAAGACCCTTATTCTTCCAGTAGCCTTTGAAAGATTCCAACTATGAAATTTCTATTCCCTGACATACCAGATGCCAGGGGGATAAGTTTAAGGTTGCTGTCTGGGTACTAGGAGTGCATCTGCACGTTAAGTGGCATTTAAGTAAGCTCATTATCTATTAGACATGGAAGGTGCAAAAAAGACATTGTCTTTGTCCTGAAGAAGTTAATCTGAGGCAAGCGACCTGAAGAAGCCAAACAACGAATACACTGTTTAGGAGGAATAACTATTTATCTAAAACTAGGGGATCAGTCTTTCTTCTTTTGTCCCTTAAAAAACAAAATGTCATGTTTTTGTTTATTTTTAACAGGGCACAGAATATAACTGAGCACGAATCCCAAGACCAGAGATGCAGAGTTTCTTTCCAGGTTTCTTTCCTGTCACAGAGTGGTCCGCAGTGTTTACCACGGTGCTGATTTCCACAAGCTGGGGAGGAGAAGCAGGCAGTGATGAGCTGTGCACTTCAGAGTCCATTGGGGGCGTAAGGTGAGCGCTAGGCCAGGCCAAAGTTCACACTGCCTTATCTTGCTTCTGCTATCAGTGCTGCGGTTTCTCACTATACGTAAATTTAGCTATGCCAAGGAGGTGGCAAGATGATGGCTTTAAACAAGGAATCTGCTTGAAGCTCATTCTGTTTCTGAAACAGCTCAAAAACTGTTTTGTGAGTGGCTGGACCTGCTTTGTGACCATCATTTTTACAGTGGTGGTTCTTAAGTTTAGAAAAGCCATACAAACAGAAGGAAAATTGCAACATGTGAAAGTCAATGGATGACTTTCATAAACTTTTAAGATATATCAAAACTGCCATTAATATCTCTACTCCAGTAATCCAACCTAACTTAGCTGAAGTCTGTTTTTAGAAATTAGGACAACGTGGTGACTGAACTCGTGTGTTTTCCAACACCACCAGTTCGTACAGCCTGTGCCTAAAGCCCTCACCTGTAAATGTACCTTACGGATTGATGCCCCACAGCTGCCCGGGAGCGAGCTGTGCTGATGCTCAGTGGCTCAATTCCCAGTTCTGGGAATGCTGCAGCCCCTTTCCCAGGGCACCTGCCCCGCAAACCCTCGCTCGGTGCGGCGCCCGGGATGCTCTGACCGCGCCCGGGACGCGCCTCCAGCGCCACGGCCTCGCTTCCCTTCGCAGGCCAAGTGGTTTCTCACTCGCTCTGGCCTTCCTGCATGGCTCTGTCAAGCCTCCTCCCTGCCTGGCCAAAGCAGGACCTCTAGTTTCCTTTTTCCCGCAGTTTATTTTAGGGAGCGGCGTTTCCGCGGATACCGGGACGGTACAGGGAGCCTGTTCCACGCACCCCGCGGCTTCTGAACGACCTCTCTCCCTCCCTCCCCGCTCCGCGCCTTACTCCGAGGACGACCATGCCGAAGATGATGGCCACCATCCAGAGGAGCCGGGAGCGCTGGAAGTGGCAGCTGCNGCACAAGAGGAGATAGTCCAGAACTGCACTAGGGGAGGTTTTGGGTGATCAGACATTGGAACGGGCTGCCCAGGGAGGTGGTGGGGTCACCGTCCCTGTAGGTGTTTCAGAAAAGGCTGGATGTGGCACTCAGTGCCATGATATGGTTGACAAGGTGGTGTTTGGTCATCGAGTGGACTTGATGATCTCAGAGGTCTATCCCAACCTAATCGTTTCTGTGATTCTGTACCGAACGCAGTGTGGGCCAACACAGAAGTTGGAGTGGTTTTCAGCTTGACTCCTTGCCGCTTCACTGCAGCGGTCTGCTTTAGGGGTGGAGAAAATGTAGGAAATGGGACAACCGCAGCAGGTGTGGCCGAGATGCAGCCCCGGCTCCAGGGCGGCCCCGGCTCCGGCCGCCGCCCGCGCCGCTGGTACCGGAGCGCCCTCTCGTGGCCGCGAGCGGGGCCGCGGGCGGTGGCGGCTGCCGGGGCTGCCCTGGAGCCGGGAGGGCGCGGGACTGTCCCTGCCGCAGCACACCCGGGGGGCGCAGACTGCAGGAGCGCTCGCTGCTGGGGTAAAATAAACAGCTATTGACCTTCCCACCACTGAGCGGTTCAGTCGTTATCTAGAATAGCACAGAGTACCTTCCCTTTTGAAAACTAGCGATTCAAAGCGTATTAAATCCAGCATTTTCTATTCTATGCCTTTTTGGGAGTGGGGTCTCGGTGATGAGTCACCTGGGCCTTGGAAAAGGTGCTCAGGGGTCGAAATGTTGAGGGGTGGGTTGGGTGGGTTCATGCTTGCCTTTGAGTTTTGCTACCTGTTTGCTTGGCATGACTTTGACAGTGTAGACACAGTGAGATATGGTTACTGTGCTGTTCTCTCTCCTTGCCTGAAGGCTAAACACGCTGCTCTGTTAATTATGTGTTAATGACGTGCCTGTAAAGGTGTTGTTCTCTGCAACAACTAATGCAGCAAGTCGTGTCATATCCCCAGCATGAGCCCTGTGTTGCAGAAAGTGGTCACTATAGAGGGGATTGACTTGGCGTGTCTTTGGGTTACCCTTGTTCTGTCCTGGGACTGGTTTGTTTCCCAGTGTTTATTTCATTTCCGTCTATTTCTGCCCAAAGCACTGTGCTTGCTTGCGCTTCTTTCCCCCCTCCCCCGCCCCGTCCTTTTTCTGGAGTGTTCTTTGGATATTACAAGACAGTTCGGTAAAAAAATCCTGCAGTGGTAAAACTGTTGCTGGGAATCCATCTGCAAAACCCAGTGAGGCTGGCTATGTGGAATTACCCCTGATTAATAAATTTCCCTGGGTTGCTTTGCTGATGCAGGAAAGAAGAGTGTGTGGCCGCACTTATGTCTTAGTATCTGGGAGAAATTTCTAAAATTAAACTTTTTGTGTTTTCTTTCTCCTTTTTTTTTTTTTTGTTTGGTTTGGTTTTTTGTAGCGCATTAATTAATTTCTTCCTCTTTAGAACATTCTACACAATTGCTTCTGCCTGTCTGTGATGCCACGTCCAAAGGTGGTGCTGAGATCCTGAGACGGGCCGAGCTTTGTGGTACGAGTGCCTGGGACGGTCCCGCACAAGGAGAGCCCACCGTGCCCGTGCGCCGGGAGCATCACCCGGCGGTCACGGCAAGGCCGGTGTTTCGGGATGCAGTCAAAAAGCAGTTCGCGGGCTGAAGGGATGCCGTGCTGCTGCGCGGCGGTGGCTGCAGAGGGCAGTGGATGCACAGCAAAGGCACGGGCTGCCGGCACCGGGCGCTGCGGCAGCGTTTGCCTTGTTAGACCGGCTTTGGTGCCAGGAGCGGCCAGGTTGGGTCAGAGGAGGTGTCGTGTCACCCGTACTGCCACGCTCCAGTGAGGACCGCCCCCACTATGACATCGTGCGCAGAGGACAGGGAGCCGGCTTGCTTTTCTTTCTCTGTTGCCAAAAATAATTGATTTATCTTTTTATTAGGTGATATTTTTCCAGCTCCACGTAAGGCAGCAGCCCCCACTCGCTGCCATTCCTGTTGACTGACGTGGGTAGCTCTACCATCCCTGGGCATCTCAACAGCCTGGACCTGAACGTGAAATAGTTCATGAAGACAACTCCCTGCTCTGATCTGTTGTGGGGGCTGGACTTTCAGAGGTTCTATTTCTAATTCAGGCCAGTGTCTTTGACCTGACTTTTTAAAACAGGCTATTTCTCTTGACAAAGAGAGGAGTCTTTAGAGAATTTAGGAAGCTGAATAGAGTTCCAGTTTTAATAATTTAAAGCCAGGAGACCTGTAGCGTCATCTAATCTGGCCAGCACAGGCCATAAAATATTATCTTGTTTCTCTGAATAGAGGTCAGTGACTCGCACTTACTTAAAGGATACTTCTCAAGGGGCATTTTGTCTTACTTTGAAGGTGTCATAAAACAGAAAGTCCACTGCTTTCAGTGAATAATCTTTCTTGTGTTTCTTAGGTGTTGTTAGATACACCTAACGACTAATTTTGAGGGAGTAATTTTCCAGAGTAGCTGAAAAGCTTGCTCTATCATATTTTGCAAAGGTTTGCAATTTTGCCCTCATATATTTGACATATTAGCTGTCTTTGTGGCTTCAGCATTGGAAATATTATCTGTCAGTAAAATGCGTTTATTGACAAGTGTAATCTAAACTGGAAACTACGAATCCCCAAACACTGTTATGTGAATTATTGAAAAAAATGCAGAACAAATTAACTTTGCCGAGTTTACAGGAAATAGAACTATTTCACCATAACTTCTGAGAGTTCTACTTTGATTTCCTTTCATTTTACCCTAATCAGTGCCAAAAACTGAGTGAGTGGCATGCTGTTATGAACTGGCAGCTCTCAACACCATGCTACACCCCAGAACACCACCAAGGCTGAGTGCAGGCAGTGGGCAGCTCTGGCCATACTTACCAAAGCCAGATTTATATTTGTAGTTTGGAACACACATGTCAGTTGTGACGGGATTGCCACAGCTCCCTGTCCTTTCTCAGGCATTTCCTGTGCTAGAGAACATGCAGATATTGATAGGGAGCAATCAACACAACTGCCAGCCCATGACAGGGCTCTGTAAGCCCTGGAGAAGATGAGAGGAGCTAACCCAGCTTTACCGTGCTGCAGGCTGCACAGATTGCTAAACTGAGTCTGTAGTAGTTGAGGCCATAGAAAAGAGGGAAAGCATAATCTAAAAAAAAAGTTGGAAAGGAAAAAAGCATGAAAAAAGCATATCCCCTCATAATTGCATATAAACTTTTTTTCTTACACTTGCATTACTTGATTTAGGTTTCAAATTAGGTTGTTTTTAAGTACTTACTAAGAATCTAAAACTGAAAGAGATGTTCTTTATGAGATCATCAGGTAAAGTAACCACATAGTACCATGAGGATGGGACATACGATCCTCTTTGAGGTTTCAAAGACAGCTACATTGGTTTTTAAAATTTGTTTTTTTCACTGAAGCTGTGTCCAGGGGATCCCGAGGTCTCCATTGTGGCTGGGTGTGCACACTGAGATGGGTTAGTTCTACTGAAACAACCAGCTGGACCTATGAATTCTTTCTGCTTAATCCCTGAGACACAGCTGGCTCATTTCACATGCTGTTCATACCAATAGACCACTCTCTTCAGTTTTCAAATACTAAAGTTTCTGTTGCACCTACTAGTGGAGAAAATGTTCCCTCTTCTGTTTAGAAACATTTGCTATCTCTAACTTAGAGATATTGACTATCTCACTTCCATCGGGAAGTACAAAGGGTATTTGCCAGGTAGTCGGCCTCTTTTGTTTGGTGTTCTCCGTGGATGCCAGAGAATAGATAGAGACACGTTAGCTCTTCTCTGTCTTTTAAAATTCCTTTAAAAAAAGGAGGAGGGGGAGGGATGATTAGTCAAATTCAGAACAAATTTTATGGCGTGAGTCATCATGCTAGAGTCAGTGACGTGACTTGTTTAAACGGCAGCCTTCTGTATAAGTAAGGATTTAGGGATTGGGCTTTTCTTAAGAAGTTACTTGGAAATAAACTGGAGCCAATTTTAAACTGGATTTGAAGCTGGTATAAAAGAGATGGGATGCGTTCAGGGAAAGTTACCTAAGGAAATAGAATTATCAACAGGACTTTTATTTTAATCAGAGTTAAATGGCACAATGCTACAATGCAACCACTGCAAGCAATGTCTGGTTCCTATTGTAGCTAGTTAGCCCGACTATTCCCCTGCCATTTTTAATTGTTAATGAAGACTCAGACTTGTATCACCTTAATCTTTTAGTTCTAAGACTAGAGGAGCTAAGGAAAAGCACAGTCTTTTAAAATATTTCATGGTGCAGTTTGACAGGCATTACATGGTCAAGATTTTCAGCAGCTTCCCCTTCTTACAGGAAATGTTAAGTGTAATGAGATGTGCATAAGACAAAACAGTGCAGTATAGTAATTCTGTTTGTTTCTGGAGTGAATAGCCTTTGCAACTTGGAGTGAGTAAACCTTTGCATATATCTGCTGTACCCTTCTCATTTGTCACTGGATTTCCTGGGTGTTTGATAAAACTACTTCTCTTCTATCGCATTTCAAACACAATTATGAGCATAATTCAAGTCTTGGAAATTGTCAGCTATAAAGGTCCCAGCCAAATACTTTATTCTCTGTAAAGATTAAGAACTAGGTAACACCTATAAATTATAAACATATGAAATTCTCATTGATTTTACTACAAATGCAGTTTGTGCACTTAAGAGATGAATTTATGTCAGAGTCCCATATGCTCATCCTAACAATATCACTGTGGGGTGTTTTTCTTTTATTAGAAAAGAAAAGAAAGGTGAATCAGCTGCCTTTATCATGATGTGCTTCAGCCAACATTGCCTTAATAAGCCTTTGTAAAGAAACAGCCAAGGCTCACCAATTTGAAGTCCAGGTTGCACAGAGAGCTTCAGTTTCCATCACAGTTGTGCACTTTATGGTTTTTTATTTGTTTTTACCCATACCTGCTGGAAGTCAGTAACTTGAGTCCTACTAAAAATACTTTGTGGACATCTCTGATGTCTTTTTTTATCATGTGAGGTAGCTTTAAAAAATGAAATATTAACAAGTACATCCATTTGAAATCTTAGTTTATGGATGTTGGATTTATGCTACAAGGATTTGGTGGAATTTTAAAAATTGGATATGAACTACAAGTATTTGACAAGTGGTTTTTTGAAGGTATGGGAGCAAAAAAAGATTTTATGTCATTTGGAGAGGCTATTTAATAAAACTGAACGTACTTTGCAAGGATAAATTGTGACCAGCCAGCCTTATTCATATTGGTCATGCTGGAAAACCTGAGTAGCTTAGACTATTCCAAAGCGTATTTTGTACAGATACAGGGCCATGGCTCTGCACACCAGCATCCTACTGCACATACAGTGGTTATAGCAGGGTGAAGGAGTAAATCTCCAGAAACCCTCAGCATTTTGATGCCTTGTTCTGTCCTTTAACCACTTCATGACAGTGGATATGTATTTTAATACACAGTGTTTGGTATCTGACACTGTTTCTTCTTTCTCTCTGAAGGAATTCCTCTCTCTTTCTTACTGCTTCCTATTTTGAAAGACACTGCCTTGTGTTGCCAAGTGGTACGGTAGTAAACACAGACTGCAGTGTTGAGAAAAAGGAAAGGCTTCCATTTAGTTTACTGTTCTTGAGGGTCCACTGGGACCAACTAATCGATCCTTTTTGTGCCTCTCAGTTAATGAAGAAGCCATGTCAATTGACAGAGTTTTCTAGTCCTGAGTATTTTTTCCTATGTGTCTGGAATATGAATATTGTGATGGAAAAACTAAGTGCCATAGAAAAAAGTCAGCACAGATATAGCAAAGAAATGGAGTCACTCACTAGCAGATGGGTGAGATGGGTGGGAAGCATGTTTCACTACAGCCACATGGGTGGGGATGTTATTTGGGAGATGAGGAGGAATAGGATTGACAAGGGAGTTTAGAGCAATAGTTCTTTAAATAGGGAGGAGAAGACTCCAGACAACTTGTCTCCAGTCCCAGCAGACTAGCCTTTAGGCCAAATTCACTCGTCTTTAGGTGACTAGTTATCATAATCAAGTTCAGCAGTCTGGGAGGTTGAGATTTGTTGTATTTCTATAGTATCATGTGGGTGTGCTTGTATTCTGTCAGCACAAGAAGAAGATAGTCCTTTTCTTAAAACATCTGCAGTTCAGAGGTTTGATCCTCTCAGGTGCTAAGAGTCCAGTAGTGCTTCTGGAGCTGATCAGCCACAGGATATATCTGCAGTTACACAAACAGCACGGGTGAGGACAATGACAGACACTTTCTTACAAAGGAAAGGAGACAGGGAAGGAGAAGGTATGGAGTACAAGGAAAAGGATTGCCATAAAGTAATGTAGCCTAAGCCTGACTACTGGGCATGAAATACCACTACATTTAAAGGAAATCATATTTATCTCAGTGGTGCTGCAGCAAGCGAAGGCTCGCCAGACTGAACTGTAGTCAGTAATCCTCTGGAGGCCCAGGGTGGATTTCTGGAGGATATTTTATCCACAATTTTTTAATGTTTCCTGAGGCAGGATTTTAGTGACAGGTTTGCTACTGCATGGCTGTGTGGCTTTTCTACTGTGTGTTCAAAGAGGTCAAGAATACTGATGATCATTAGGCTTGTTAAACAGGGAAATCCTACTCCAGCTGATTCCTGCACTGCTGTGGACTCTGCTCTGCTGATTTGTCCTTCCCTGTGGTCATCCTAACCCTTTGCAGGCTCAGGCTCAACCTGTTCAAACTGCAGATCAGTGTTCTGTGTGGCTGTGGGAGGCAGGTCTGTCCCACAGAACAGAGAGTCTCCTCCATCAGAGCAGGAGACCTTGTACTGCATGAGACTGGGGAACACTAATCACCACTTTCCCAGTCATCCTACACCCATCTTTTAAGACTTTCTTTCTACTGCCCAGAAAAAAATAAAAATGAACAATGTTGGGCATTGCTGGGCTACCACTGAATAAAAGACACAATTTTTACAAATACTTTGGCTTCAGTTTTACCTGAGGTCTTATTTCCTTTAAAATTCCAGGCAGCCTTCTCTTTGACAGGGATGACAACTTCTTTCAAGATTGCCACAGGACTCAAAAACTCACCGGTAGGCAGCATAGTGGCAGTACAAGTAAGGAACTGTTTCCAGGTTTTATAGCAGATTACCATTACAACTCAGAAATGAGATCTTGGGGTTTGATAGATAATTCTATGAGAATGCAAGCTCAGTGAGGATCAAAAAGACAAAGCAAATGTTAGCTGTTAGGAAAGCACTGGAAAAAAACCTGCACATTGCCTTCATAATAGCTAAAACACCATGATTCCTCTACATCTTCAATTCAGAGAGTCATTCTGTCTTCTGTTTTCAGGAAGGATACAGCATAACTGGAATAAGCTCTGGAAGGGACAACATGAATGATGAAGGCATGGAGCAGTCACCATGGGGGACTTAATCATGGACCAGCTAGCACGAATAAGATGGGATTCTTCAGTCTGGAAATGAGGCGGCTGAAGGTAGAAAGTGATGGGGTTTGATGAAAAAGTGGTCAGTGTGAACTGCTGGAATCAGTGAAGATCACTCCACATTCTTGTGCGGGAGGCAGCAAGCACCACATGATTTTAGCAGGTTGCATGTTCAGAACACAGAAAACTAAGTGTTTCATGTAACATGTCCTAGTCAAAGGATGCTCTGGAAGCTAAAATTTTACAAACATTCAGAGAAAGACTAAATAAATTCACAAAACAGAAACTCTCACCCATGTCAGGAAGTCTCTGGGCTGAAAATGACCGAGGTCTTCATCATAATTTCTAAGTAAAAGTACCAGTATGTCATTTAATGAGCTTGTTATAGACTCCTACCTTCCCACGGCAGGGATCCATTTTTGGTCATTGGTGAAGAGTTAAATATCAGGTGAGACAGACATTCATTCTTGCAGGTAGGACCCTTTTTATCATTACTCTGGATTTCAGAGCATTACAATCAGTTCCATATATTTAAGAGATAAATATAAGAAATACTGAAGTGTGACATTATTCCAAGTTACCTAAAATCAGCCTAATGCCTTTTTCACCTTGAAAAAATCTATAGATTCTGGTGGGAACTAATAGCAAGACTGGTATATCCCAACAGTGCATGGTGTTTTCAACCATACTGTTTGCCTCCAACTTCGACAGTCAGAAGCAACATTTATTTCTGGTAGGAGAAAAGGCTAGAGCAATGCTTTGGCATAACAAAAGTGTTAACTGTGAGGGAAAGCTCAGTCCAGATGACAGCTCTCTCAAGAGCCAGTTCTGGGCCGGGGAATGAATCCTTTTGAAAAGCAAGAGTTATCATAAATTTTCTTTTTGCTCAAGGTGCAAAATGTGCCTGCATCCTGCTTGCCCTGACCACACACCATGGAATTGGACATGTCTGGACACTGACCCGTTTTTCCAAGCAAGAGAGGCTGCTGTAAACGCTCCTTTCAATGAGGAGCAGGTGAGAACACAACCATCACTTGTCTGCTCATGTTCTCTGGAGGGTTCCTGGGCGCCCCTGGCCATGAAAGTACTGCTCATGAGATGAAATCTTTGTGGATGAGAATCCATGTTGCTTTGCTGAATTCCACAGTTTTCCATTTGAACATGAAATCTCTTTGCAATTCTCCAGGGTTGCTTTGCATTTTTATTTCAATGATGTAAGAGCTGCCTGTTACTGCCAAGCCCATAATTAAAGCAGTGTTGACTGGTAAGTAATGGGCTGCAAAAGGTGTACCAAAAGATAATTAAAGACACATTCCAGATAAGGAGGGCATGAGCAGCCTTTTTATGAGGTGTTAATGTCTGAAGACCAACTAGTGAAATTGATCTTGCCTCCATCAGGATGAAAGTTCTGCTCAAACATCAATAGCATTGTACTGCCTTAGAAAATGTTTGATGTAGGGATTTCTGAAGGGTGTTTGTCCTAAGACTCCCCAGGCAGGCGCCTGGTGACAGAGCCCTGCCGCACTGGGTATTTCAGCATACCATTCATGCTAGCATGATTTTGGAGCCACCTTTGCAACTCCTAACATGAGGGCTGCTCTGGAGGGAGAGAAGAGAGGTGCTTCCAACGCTCTGTGTAGGATAGGTGCAAACCTTTTCTCGAGAGCTATTTTAAAGAGCACTGTGGCTAGTCCTTGTCTAATAATTATGTTGTTGCTCCTAAATGCACTTATGTATCCTTCATTTCTATTCTATTTGCAGCTTGTCCCACCTGTGATTTGGATTCCTCTGTAGATGCATTTGTACCACAACTGGCATAAAGAAACCTTGGCAGAATGGGTTTCCACATTTGGACTCTACTTAAATCTATACCAAAATTCCATGGATTTTTTGGGAAGTCTGAAGACAATCTATGAACTAAAGAGATGGTTTTGTTAAGCATGCTGCTTCGGGTATTCCTGCTTCTTTTCCCACACTCTTCCCATTTCCCTATTTGTGAAATGAATCAAAAAGGAGAGGTCAGACTGCTATTTTCCTGATAGGATTTAGAGAGGAGGTGTAGGAACTCACAAACAGTTGTTTTGATTATCACTGGCATGCAACAGCATGACGATGCCGAGGGAACATGGGCAGCAAGGGCTGGTCAGTGTTCTTGATGGATCAGTGTCTGGTCAAATTGCAACTGTGGCAGAAATTAGCTCTTATGTTAGGCCAGATCCACACGTGTCAGCAGAAAACGAGGAAAAGCAGGGGGAGGTCACGACTGTCCTCTTCTTTCCTGGAATCTGACTTAAAAACAAAACTCGCAATCTCTATCAATTAGCATTGCAAAGAAAATCTCTGAAAATGAAGGGTGTAAAGAGGCTGCCTGGCAGAGTGCCTCAAACAATAACTCCGGGAAGTGTGAACTGCTCTTTCTATAGCTAGGGGATGTTAACAAAAGCCTGTTCAGTTTGACCGGAGCTAGCAGTGATGGACAGTCACTATTTGCAAGGAGTACAAGTCTGTGCAAGCCTCTGCTGGCTCCTTCTTATCTCTTCTGCACTGGCTGTGTCTATAAGGTGTGTACATGTGTGTTGGAGGAGGTGGTTTCCCTGTTCTTTTGAGCTCAGTATTGCAGGCTGCCTACAGGGACAGCTTTGTGTTGTATTTAGTCCCATGAGATGATGTTTTCTGCCATGAAAACTGGAAATCCAGAATGAAAAATTTAAGCATTTGTTCTAGCCTTCCCTCGGTCCAGACTGAATGAGTAATCTCTCTTTGTATCTTGCAAACACCCTTGGTACCCTTGATCCAGTGTAGCATGTACCCCGTGGACAGCTGTATTGGAATTGCAGAGAGGTGGAAAGCTCATATGCAATTCCATACTTTATAGTGCTAGTTCAAATTGAGGCTCCCCAATTCTCTCTTACCCTTTGCCCCTGTGCATCCCTATTCCATGCTGATGCCTGAATTAAGCTTGCCAAAAACTAAACTGGCCAAAAAAAATGTGATCAGCTTTTTTTTGAAGGAGCAGCTGCATGAGCTTTGCTAGCCAAGTGTGCACTGGAGATGGCTTGAGCACGACTGTGTGCAAAGCCCTGTGGGGACTTCAATGAACCCTGCACGCTTAGAGCAAGAATCAGTAGCTGAAGCTGAATTTGCTGTTGTGGACACTGTCAACAAAACTATGCCCCCAAACTTTTTAAGTCTGCTTATTGTATCTGAGTCCACCCCTACTTCATATATATCTGAATAATAGAAGTTAAATAAACTCGAAGGACTAGAAACACCTCTTGACTCTACATAGAACTGCTGAGCCACTTGCCACCTGACACCTTTTATCCTTTCTCCCACATGATAATTCTTGCTTAAATAGAAATTTTACTGTTTATATGGACAGGAAATACTCCAAACTGTCCTGGAGCTGGGGAGGAGAAGAGAAATTGTGTGGGATGGTTTTGTGCTATGACAGTTCAGGCTTATGGGGATGCTAAGGTAGAGGAAAGGGGAGAACTACTGAGAAATTGCTTCAAGCTGTTGTTTCCAGATGTTTTGTACTACTCGCTGCTGTCATTCCTCTGAAATTCTGTCTTCATATGTGCTCCTGCTTGAAAATATTATTTTGGTGAAGTGGTTTCTGAGGGCATTTACCTTGCCTTATGGACCGAGCTGCTAAAGGAATCCATCTCTGGAGTACTAGACTCACAGGAGCTGACTGTCATCCCTGTGTGGAAGGACATTAATTTTTTGTTGTGAAGCACTGTGATGATGTGTGTAATGTTAAAACCCTTGTGCAGCTCAACCCAAAAGTGGCTGCATGGATGATGGGTGCGCTGGTCCCTACAAAACGTGAACCGTGTGTAACAGCTCACACACACTTTGTCCCTGTACCCTTCAGCTTCACAGCAAGCTGGAGTGAGTCCCAAATTTGAAAAATGAATGGGGACATTTTGAGATGAAAAACACATGATGTCATGATGCTGCTGTTCTTGAACACCTCCAGTGATAGCTATTAATGGCCTCATTCGACAAATTATTACAGCGACTAATTGATTTGCTTCTCTTCTAACATCAGGTCCTTTTCAGTGTTGCAACTGTTGCTCCCTGTAAGTCCCTTATGTCACTCTTGGCTCTCTTAAATGATATTTCTGGCCTCTCTTTTGGATTAATATGTTGTTCATGATTTCACCTTGGGCTGATAGCACAGACCTTGCTTGTTCTGTACCTGACTTGGATGAGCAGAGCTGCCTGGAGGGAAAAAATAGCTGCCCTAGGAAAAGAAGACTTTGTACTGAGCTCTTCAGCATGCACTTGGGAGGGAGACTACTCTGTCTCACCTGGGTGACCTCAGAGTGTGCTGGGGAAGGTTTTGTCCTTTACTGTGAACAGTGGGTGTTGATGCAATGTCTAGTAAAGCCACCAGCATTTTATTTACTGTAGTAAACCTGATGAGAAATGTCCCACGGATGGGAATAGGAGCAGGGTAACCAAATGGGGAAGACAAGGACTTGTTACCTGGGTGCAGTAAGAGCTGGGACGGTTTGCCTTTAGGAGAAGGGTGGTATGGAAGCCCCCTTGCACTGGGGGAGCACTGGGTTTCCAGCAGAGGTCCGGACTTGCAGTGCAGAGAGAAGGGGAGCTCCCTCAGAGGGCTGAACCAAAGGGGGAACATTTCTTCATTAAATTATTCGCTCTCAAGTTGAATTAAAGAAAGGTAGATGGGTTGGTGGCAGCAGCAGGGGCTTCGCTGGGAGACACTTTGGCTCTTTGGGCGAGCCCTCATTATGTGTATTTTGGTGATGAGATGACAATGGAGGTGTGGGAGACGGCTGAGTCACCCTCGGAGCTCCGGCCGGGCCGGGCCGGGTGGGTGGGGGTCGCTGAGGGCCAGGGTGGAGGGCTCTTAAGGCACGGAGCAGCCAGTGCCACTCCACCGCTCGCAGAGCTCGGCCCGCATGGAGATCGCCAGTCTGTCCCCCGCCAGCCTCCCCGCCAGCCTGCCCCCCAGCCCCGGACCCGCCGGTGAGCCGCGCCGGGCGGGCTGGCGGCGGGGGTCTTGGTGGCGGTGTTGGTGGCGGCGCTGGCGTTGGTGTTGGCGGCGCTGGGGCAGGAGGACGCCGCCCGGCCCCGCTGACCGCCGCTCCCCGTTCTCTCCCCGCAGGCGAGCCCCGGGCGCGCCCCGCCGGCCCCGGCTCGGGGCGGGAGGGCGGCCGGCGCAAGCGAACCACCTTCAGCAAGGCGCAGCTGGAGCTGCTGGTCCGCGCCTTCGAGAAGGAGCCGTACCCCGGCATCGCCCTGCGAGAGCATCTCTCCGGCCTCACCGACATCCCCGAGTCCCGGATCCAGGTGAGAGGGGCGGTCCGGGAGGGAGGACGGGCGGGTGGCGGAGGGGCTTCCCCGGCGGCCCGGGTGCTCAGTCTCTGCCGGTCCTGCAGGTGTGGTTCCAGAACAGGAGAGCCCGGCAGCTGAACCACAAGAAGAGCGAAGCCGCCGCCTACGCCAGGCCGGGCAAGCCGAAGCCGCCCCGGTGCGCTGGCCAGGAGCGGCCCCGGGCGCAGCAGGGCCCGGGGACAGAGCGGAGCCTTCTCTGCCCGCAGCCAGGCCTGCCAGGAGGGAGCCAGAGTTTCTGTGGTCAGCCGCCGTCCTACTCGGGGCAGCTGTACTCAAGGCTCGACATGCGTTTCAGGAGCTTGGATAACACTTTTGGAGCCCTGGGACAGACCCCAGCTGACTTTGGTTTGGACTGTTCGGGAAGAGGAGTCCCACTAGGTGCGGGAAGCGTGGGGAATGCTCCTCAGTTCTCGCTCCCTGTGCAGCAGGCACAGGAGTATCTGCACCTGAAGAAATCTTTCCCTGAAAGCTTCTACTCAGATGCAGATGTTTTCCAGCCTTGTACAGATCACCAGTACCCAGCAGCTAAAGAGAACATGTACAGGAAGCCTGTCTTAAACTACTTCAATGCTAACCAGGGCCTGGGTGTTGAGAACTGTTTGTATGCCAAGTCAAGCACTTCTCCCTTTGGGAAGGGCTCCACTTTTGGTTATGATGGGGGGGAACCTAAGCTTGATCCCGAGCAGATGAGGCACAGTTCACCTCTGCTTGCAGCTAGTAATGCTAGTCCTCCTTTGGTACTTCCAAAGCATGAAGGGGGGTATCAAGGCACACTTGCCACTCCAGTCCCATCGTATGGGCAGCAGCTGCTAGAGACAGTAAATGACTTTGACCCTCATTGGCTGGGCATGAGAAATGAAATTTTGGGAACAGGGTTAGATTTGCTGTTTGAGAATGAGCAAGATGTGGAG
The DNA here is from genome assembly GCA_013397175.1 of Platysteira castanea. Classification (NCBI taxonomy): domain Eukaryota; kingdom Metazoa; phylum Chordata; class Aves; order Passeriformes; genus Platysteira; species Platysteira castanea. Next base: position 106,265 of record VYXC01001355.1, read on the forward strand.
CAAGGTCAGACAAAAAGTTACCTTTCTGCTTTTGGTGGCCAGAATTCAGTCTGTCATTTGGGTCAGACATGAAACTGGCGGTGGGTGTACTTACTTGATGAAAAATGAATGTGAGTTTTTTGCTCAATTGGCAGTGTTGCCTGAAGTGGCTAGAGGTTTTACAGGTCTAAGTGCAGAGTGCATGCTCTGAATTTTGTGCTCTATCTGGAAGGGAAAGAAAGATAAGCCATGTTCGCAAGGGCTGCCTGCTGAATCTGAGCTGCCTCCCCACCCCAAGGGACCTTTCACCAGCTGCCTGCAGTATTTCTGCACATTTGGTTATGGGCAGCCTCACGTTAACCTGCATGCACAGACTGATCTTCATAAGTATGTCAGTGCTGAAGAGTTTTCTGTGTTCAGACTGTGCTGGACTAATTCTGCCAGGAGGCTTAGGACTATGGTGTTGCTTTTGTGGCCTTACTGCACTGAGTTTTGTTTCTATCCTGGTCATAATTCACTTATTTTAACTTAAAAAATCTTAGATAACAGAATTACTTATAGCCTGTAGTTGAGAAAGCATTAACAGAAGAGGGGTACAGCATGGGAAAAGCAGCCTTGGTGGTGGCAGGGGACATGTCACTGGGTATGTTTGCATTTTAGGTGTGTTCCTCATAAAGAACACTAATGGTCTTTCCTGGGTACTTAATATATAGTGTTTTCATTTAAAATGACCACAGTCTTTTAAAAGGCATTATTTTTGTGATTTTCTTTTGTACAATTTGTTTGCAAATTGTCTTTTTTAAAAAAAAAATGTAATTTTCTATTTGCCAAATTAAGGTTTTCTACCTTCATGAAGTTGTAGAATTGCACTCAGGGGAGAGAAAAATGTGTTTCATCTTTGCATTTGCACACTGAGCCTGTTTTTAGAATTCTCAAGATCCATGGCTATCTGGAAGACCACAGTAATCATGGAAGCGTTCTTCATGTGTATCTCTGGAGAACTCCCATGGTTGTGTGTTAAAGCAGTATTAGGCCTAGGATGCTGAAAACTCTACATGCAAATCCTGTTTTGTGTTTAACATGTGGCCATGGAATATTTTAAAGTATGCTTAGATTGTAATACATTTGTAATTAACTTAATTATTTATAGAACAGGAGAAACAGTGAGAATAAAAATCAGACACCATTTTTTTATTAATAAAGTCGATATCCCTGAAAAAACTGTCTATGGAGATGTGTACACAAGAAGTCCAGAAAATTAGTCCTGACTTTTGTCAGTAATTTTTAGCTGTGGCCGTAACCTTTCTGCCTTGACCTAAAGGATTGGAACAAGCTCATGTATTCCAGAAGAGCTACACGGCTTCTGACAATAGCTGCAAGGCACTTTGAACACAAGAAGTTGTATTTGAGACTGAAGGACAGAGATGATTGTATTTATGATTGTAAATATGACTCCTTTAGTAAATTTTTGGAAAAAAAAGCATTAAGACTTATTTCTTTATTTACATATACCCTCTCCCTCATAATACCTTCTTAGTGAGAAGTGAGAGTTGTTACTAGGCACAGAGAGAACAAGTATAATTTTATCCATGGAAAAGACAAAGAAATGGTGCTCAAGTGTGTAGCAAAGCAGCCTTGCTTCATAAAGAGTGAGTTAAAGAGGAAGAGAAAAAAAGACATCTGAAAGAATAGCACACACCACTAACCAAAAGGATGGGCTTTGCTTCCTCCCTGGAGTCCGTGGGCACCTGGCAGTAGCACGGGGCCTTCCTGTGGCACCCTCCCTGCTGCTCTCACTGTGGAAACCAGCACCTCTTGTCTCGGAGGGGTCTGAGGCAAAGCAGGGGAACGTCCCTGTTCCAGGTCTCAAGTCAGGCTGGTCCCTGCTGCGCATCCAGCTGTTTCCCCCATCACCCTGTAAGGCATCCTTTTCTGTCAGAGCTGCACTGAGGCAGCTGTTTTTGGTTTTTGGTGTTTGGCGTTGAGCTGTCAGTCCTGGCTGCTCTGTTAATACCAGGTGTTCCATTACAACCCCTTCATTCGGTCTTGAGAACACAGTCCCCTTATCAGCAAAACAACTGCGTGCTGTTTCCAACACTGAAGTCAAATACACTCTGAATACTTCTTGTGAGCAACTACAAGAAAAAAATAATTTTCCCCCTACTGAGCTATTTACTGCTCAGAGCAGGGCTCTTCTGTAAATTACTGTGTTTTTTTGTTATGGGTTGCTTTTAACACACATATCCAGCCTGTATTTCACAAAGAAGGAAAATCTGTGCAGAACACTCGGATGCAACACTCCTATGACATTTCTGTGTACTTTCTGTCCTTGCTATGAGGTGGAGAATGACAGAACACAAACTGAATATTTATTCAACATGTAGGAGGTACTTCCAGAACGATTATATTGTAGCCTCCCCTGGACATCTCTGCTGTCATATGAGTAGGTGATGCTGAGGGAGAGCTGGGGCAGGAACCAAATGTGTTTGATACTTGGACTATTCTTCTACTGCCTGTAAAATGCTCCTGTTTCTAGAAGAAGGGAGGATTTTGCATGCTAAATATTGCAAAATGTATTTTCTTCTACATAACTTGTCAAAGAGATGTTCACCAAATTTATGGTCAGCCTCGGCCTACTCCACTGCGGGGTGTCCCGAGCTGCTCATTATCTGGGAACCTGCAAATCACATTCTTTTCTTCACAGCCACCTCCTCCAGCAGCAGACCAGTGTGAAAGCCACGGCCCCTGCAGCTGCCAGTCCAGCTGGAAGTCACCTGCCTGCGAGGCAGGATGGAGCCAGCATCACAGAGGGAGCAGTTCACGACCTGCATACCTCTTTAGCAGCCCTGCCCCTCGCTGGCTCATGCCATAAGGCAAATCACCCCAGACAAGAGGGCTCCTCGCTTCATTAGGCAGGGTCTGCACCTATAATGTGCGCCAGAAGGACTGACCTTCAGGCGTGGGCACAGACCTGAGATAAAACAACGACTCACTTCTCACCTAGGGTACCGTGCCCTCTGCATGCCTGGTCATGTCCCTGTGGGTGCGGGCCTTGCTACCTGCACAGTGCCCCCACCTAAGCTGTATTAGCGGCAGAAGGCGAGGACATAGTTTTAAGTTGCACCAAGGGAGGTTTAAGTTGGAAATTAGGAAAAATTTCTTCACAGAAAAGGTGTTTAGACACTGGCGTGGGCTGCCCGGGGAGATGATGGAGTCCCCTTGCCCAGAGGCTCAGGAGACCACTCAGTGCCAGGATCTGGCTGTCACGGTGGTGTTCGGTCACGGGTTGGACTCGATGACCCCAGGGGGCTCAGGGGGTTGAAATTCCAATTTTTTGTTTCTGTGGTTCGGTGATTTCGTCCGAGTTCACTGTACTGAAAAGCCCTTCGTAGGCTTTTACCCTATGACTTGTTCGTCCTCCATAGTCCTTGGCAAGCATTTATTTTTTTATCTTTCTTACGTTGATTGCTGGGGCTACATCTGACAGTTCGTACGGGGACTGCCCGGGACAGCTGCAGGTCCCCACGCCTCCTCTGCTCCGGTGCTGTGGGGCCGGCCCCGCCGGGCAGCTACCGCGGGCTTTCACAGAGCTTGCGAGAAAGTAATTTATTCCCAAACACGCGCACAGGGGCCGACTCCCGGTTCCTGTTCCCGGTTCCCGATGTGGGTAGCCGTCACCTCCACCACCGTCCGGCTGTGGGACACATGTGCGCCGGCAATAGCGCTCCGCCGCGGCCGCCGCGCCCGGAACTCCGCGCGCAGCCGGTGTTTCCGAGGGGGTGGGTCCGCAACGGAGCGATCGGTGCGAGCCCACGTGGATCGGGCGGCTGGGCCGGGCCGGGCCGGGCCGGGCCGGGGGTACAGCGCCGAACCGGGGG